>VYZP01057742.1:75195-88798 GCA_013400635.1 Hypocryptadius cinnamomeus | reverse complement strand
GATAAATACTCACCATGTACACATCACTAGGATGGCTTAGAAGCCCTTAGAGCTACCCTGGCACTACAGGAGATGGACACCCAGGAAGGTAGTGCTGGAGGTTACTCACACTCCAATACAGGGAACAAGTTCGTAGAGGCAGAGACCAGCTCTGCCTTAACACTCTCACAGTGCTGGGGGTGGCTGCCTCTGAAATTCTTAGCTTGCAGCTTTCCCCAGATTACAAGTTTCACATATAAAATACTTAGAGAGCAAAAGTAACCAGTGGAATCTGATATTTTCCCTAAGTTAGGAGTCAGGACAGTTCCCCCAGAGATAGAAACTCTCAATTCTAGACATNACAAGTGGGGACTCACCTGCTTGTGTAGTCATCCCAGCCTCCTGAGGCCTTCTGCTTCTATTCTCATGGGAGAGGAGAGGGATCAGACTCCCCTTTCTGTACTTGGGAGATCAAACCTTTAGGACAGACTGTTGTGCTGTGTTATTGGAAATATCAGCCTTCCAACTGTACCACTGACAACAGTAACTCATTCCTGCTTTGACATTGCAGAAAGGCTTCTGTGACCCTCTCTTGGCACGTTCTTCACCCCACTACTCTGTAACCTCCAGACAGCATTGGTGTCCCCTAATGAAAACAAGCCCTCCCTTTTGCTGGCTGTGGGGCAGGCACTGTGACTCAGCACAAGCTACTGTGTCAATAAACACGGTGTGCCAGATCCACCTTGACACAGACAACCCTTTGGCACCCTTCTGGTGATGCCAGAGAACACTGATGGGATCTCAAGTGCTCCTTATGCCTGATGAATGGTATTTTTGTGGTGCCAGGCACATGCAAAATAGCCTCAGAATAAATGAAATCAGGCTGGGCAAGGACAGAAATGCTACCACGGTACTTCTGTGGGAACTTTCCCAAAAGTCATCTCCCACTGAAACTCTGCTCTAGGCTGGTGCTCATTCTGCTGGTCACATGTGGCTCCCAGATCTTTTCAGCTCATCAGCCTCTAAACATATGTGATGGCGTCTCTGTGTGGCGGAAAAAAAAAATAAAGGAAGAAAGAAAAAAGGTGACTCCACTTCCAACTCCACAAAGGATATGAGCAAGCTGTGTATGCTTCTGCAGCCCATGTCAGTCAGGAAAATTAGATCCTTACATCCCTCTCCCTCAAAGACAAGTAACTAGCTACACATCAGGCTGTACAGCTCTCTGTGACAGGCACGAGTGAGGCAGGGATGAAGAATGCCGGCTTGGTGCTGCCATTGCCAAGGTCTTTCCGACAGCTGGTCATCTTGGAGAGCAGCACTGAGCAGTCTGCAAGGGCTGTTTGGAGATATAATGGGCACTTCTCAAATTATTGTGGTGTAAATACAAATATCTATATATATATAGAGAGAGAGAGAGAGTGCTTTCTTATAATTATTACTCTAATGAGCTTTTCTTTCCAGTAAAACATAGGAATAAAATACCTGCACATTTGTGATTGTTTTAAATTACAGATTTATTTTTGTTTGCTTTTATTTGTTTTAAGATGAAAGCAAACAGCCCAAGGTTATCCTGAAGAGGATCTAGGCATGTGAAGCTTTTGTTAATTCCACCTACAGGGAAAAGGTAAACTTCAAACATTTAAAGGATGTTTCATAGCATAATAAATGCAATAGAGTCAACTGATTGATTGCTTGAGAAGAGTCAGATGGGCTAATTTTCCATAGATATGGCCAGTATTCTGGTGTCTATGCTGAAGGTTATATTCACAAACCTTTTACAGAACTGCTACCATTTTTTTGCATATTCTTATTCAAACTGTGTTAGAAATATTCACTGTGATCTTTTTACCCTCTGTCCCTGTGTCCCCAGTAAGAGGGAAGGTGACTGAAAATGCAGAGACCAATGAGCACTCCTACAGAATATAATCTGAGGAGACCCCAAAGACTATGTCAATCATTTGCTGACCCTTTTTTCCCCTTTAAATTATGTCAAGAGCATTCAAGAAAAAACACAGTAAAAATCCTCCTGAAAGGGTTAAATTTTTCCCTAACAGCTTCCCTAAGCGGAACTTATATTCTTAGTCTGACTTAAGGATATGGAATAGAAAGGCTGCCAACATCTGTTGTGGTCAGAGACAGATAAAAGAGACTAATTCAGAGCTGGAAGAAGCCCTGTACAGTACTCTGTGTTGCATTACCCTCCACAAAAGCACGCGAAACAGCGTTCGGCAGAATGGGAGATGGACGCTCACCTAAACTTCCTCCCTGCAGAGACCCGGGAGTTTCACGTGTTTATAGGCACCCCCATCATCTCACAGAGAGCACAACATGAAACCTTTAAGTTCTAACTGGGGAACACCAGGCTGAGAATACTTCAGAAACACTGAGTGTATAACCACACTGCTATATAAGGGGGGTGAACGGAAGAAAGAAGGGAGACAGGTGATTTATGAGCCTGCCAAGCACTGGAAAAGTTAGCATAGAACAGATTAATGTGCTAAGTAACTTTGGATGTGGATTAGCCCAATCTTTATTAAGGTGGCCTGATAAAGGGTATCCTCACAGACACATGAAGAAAAGCTAATGCAGTTTCATTCACACTCTAACTCAGTTATTAAAACACACTTCATGTAGGCAAGCCTACAACTTACTGAGACCAGCAACTCTTCACAAAGAGGCCAACTGCATTATGACAACATATGACAGGCACACAGTCAAAGCCAGCTCAAAATCTACAGACTGCAGAACTCCTGTGTGTCTTCACTTTTGCCAGAACTGATTTTACTATAGTAAGGGAACGTCAGTATCTGAAGTAGATTTCAAGCAACAGCTATTTTAAAAAAGGAAGGGAAATTACAGGCAGGTAACTTGATTACATTACAAGTGAGACTGAAGCCCACTGTTTAGTACCTAAATGTTGTTTTGGTGCATGCTCTGCTGTCTTTATCCCAAGGAAGCAGCCAGTAAAGCCAGTAGAAGCTCTGCCCAAGGAAGGGCAGCCAGCCTGCCTCTAGTATCATAAAACAAGATCTGTACCTCACCTTTTGTTTGCATCAGTAAGGAAGATTCAGGCATAGAACTGAAATTCTATGGGGCAAAGGGACAAAGGGATGCAACCAGTCAAAACCTCAGCAGTTGAGGTAAAGTCTCTTCTAGATACCACCAGCCATTTTAAATTTCACTTTGCACTTCTTGATCTTAACAGCCTGTAGAACTTCACTGAATATTTATCCTTTGAACCAGAAAACTCATTTGGAATGGACATATCATGATCCTCCAGCCCAACCAAAAGTTAACACACATTAAGAGCATTGTGCAAATACCCCTTATCACTGACAGGCTTGGGACACAAATCACCTCTCTAGAAAGCTGATTATAGTGTCTGGCCACCCTCTCAGCTTCCTAATGTTAAGCCTGAAGCCTCCCAACACAGCTTTATCAGATTATAAAGCACTGTTTGCACCCAGCACTGGATCAATAATTAGGAATTCTTAATAAATACCAGTTTCTTCCCGTTTACTTTTAATTTTTGTGCATGCCTAAACAGGTGTCAATTTAAAGGCTGGCTTTTCTACCCATCCACCACATCGTCAAACTTCTTATTAAACCTAATCTTTTTTTCTACTCAGCAGCACAATTATGTATTAAATACAAAGAATTGTTAAATCATATTTATTGAGGTTTTACCACTGTTGGAGACACATACTTTGCAACATTAAAACCTTCAAAATATGTTTTAAATTATTTATAAGTATTTGTTTTGTCATATTGTTTGGTTTGGGTTTCTTTATTTTTTTTTTTTTTTTTGCAAATATAAATGTGTTTTGAATAACTGATCTTTACTTTAGATGCATGGAAATCAATTATTTAAAACATATTTTGAGGTTTAAACAACTATACCATGTATACTCTTCCATAATCTCAGCCTGCATGTATGAAAATCAAGAGGAATCTGCCACTTAAAGACAACTTGCTACAGCTAAATAAAGTATCAGATACAGCTCTTAGATCCCACTGCCTGTATCCCAGTTAAGCAATAAGCCCAGGAGGCTGACAGCAGCCTTTGTGCAAAAGGTGATCCAGTAGGATTCTGCCATCCCAAACCTGCCAGACTCAAGATCTGTATTTTTGGGACTGCCATGCCATGGCAGCTCCTTGCAAAAAGGCAGGGTCTGAGCAAGAAACAGGAGACTTTAGCACACCACATGAGTTCTTCATGTTCCAGAGCCCAAGCCAGATTTATCTGGAGCCAATTTACCACACGTAATTTACAGCAGACCCTCGCTGGAGTGGCTTGCACTCTTGTGGCGCTTCAGATGTGCATCCAATGGCGAGCTGCCACTCTGGGTGGGTGTTAGTGCACAGGTCCAAGCACAAAATGCAGCACCCAGACACACCACGGGGGTCTTCAGCTCTCCTTGAGAGAAGCTGAGCCAACAGCTCAGCAGCTGGGCTACACATACCCATGGATGTGCCAGGATGCATCCCCCCTGCTTCTGACAGGTATAATACAGGTTAATTTTTTCAAGATTTGACAGTGTTCTTCTATAAATAATGAGGTCAAATAGTTATAATGAGGTTTTCAGCCTAAGAAATTTGGAGTTTTAACTCTTAACCTGGTCCTCAGAGATGCTGAGCACTGGATCCATGTAATGGAAGAAATGCATGAGGAATATGCAACTTATGAATCTGAAAGACTGTAGCCTTTCACAGTGTTTATAACCATGGAATTCAGAAGGCACTATCTAATAGTCTTTTATATGTCCCATGCCCAATCTATAACTTGCATACCTGAACCTGAGCCCCAGCCTGTGAAGCAATAGCATCCACCCAGGAATATCTGCCATATGTGAGGGAGAAGTGCTTTGGAAATCACACACTGAAGGCATGTCCTCAGTGCACCCTGCATTGCAGGGCAGACACTCAGCCTTCAGCAAATCACCTCCCAGAGAAGCAGCCCAGACTAGGCAGCATCAAGCTCAGCAGATGACCTCTCTAGAAAAACTAGAAGGTACCCAAAATAAGCAGAACTTAGATAATTTTATTGAAATTACAGCATCAGAAGTCCTTAACTAAAAACAAAACAACTTAAAGTAACATTCTTGTTACTTTTTCTTCAGAATGGTAGGAGCAGCTTTTGTCCAACCCAGTGCCAATCTTTCTAGATATTAATATACAGAAGGTAGATTATATTCCTCTGCAAGCACATCTTAGACCCATAACACCACTGTACTATCAAAAAGCAACCTTTAGCAATCTCACACCACCCCTGTATCCTCACTGTTTTCAACAGGGAAGCAAAGCCTAACGCTGCACAGGCAGGGAGCAGAGTGGTGAACGTAAAGCTGCCATGTCCTTGATCACCACCCTGAATTGCAGAGCATCCTTTTGGCCTGACCAGGGGGAAGGAGTTCCCTCACACTACATGGGCAGTAGTTCCTGGACTGCTGAGCAAGACACCACACTTGCAGGACAACACAAGCCTCACCAAAACTTAAGCAAGTAGATTTTTATTAGTCAAACATGCACATGCATTATGCCAACAACATGCCAGGTTCTTAGGTATTCATTTTAATGTGCCCACTCCTTTTTGGGAAAGGACTAGAGACCTTTCCCGGATATTTTTTGCTGAAGTAGCAGAAATTGTTACAGCATCAAGTATAGCATCAGTATTTAATGTTCTCGTATTGCAAACCCTCTGCCACACACAGCAGTCTCAGCAGCTTTGATATTTATCAGTGATAAGAAAGTTCTTTTAAATCCTCACAGCAGTCAAAACACCCCACCAGGGAAAGCCTGGAGGATACCAAGGAGAAAGGACAAGGCTGGATTCATTATTATTTCAACAGCAGCCCACTCTTTCAAACCAGTTGATACTTCTGAAGGCTGTTTGAGTGGTGGAACTGTTCCTAGGCTATTAATTTGGTGTAAGTATTTACTCTGAATAATATTTTTGTGATTCAGCTGCCAGATCTCTTTTATCTGTAGCAATTTCCAGTTAGTAGGTGTCATTTGCACATTGCTTTACATATATTTAAGGTTTTATGGATTAGCTGTGTGTTTCCCAGCTTTGCAACAGATTTCCAAGCCTCTTGCAAGAGCTGATTCAGCAATAGGACACCACAGGCTACAATATCATCAAATGTATCTTGGGCAACAGATACATATTTTGACTTTATCCCTCACACTGCATCAGAGGTATAAAGTATTAGGAATACCAGCTTTAGGAAAACAGCAGATGGTTTTGCTCCCACAAGACCACATATTAAAATATGAGTTAGTAATGGAGAACATGCCTACAGCCTTCCATAGACTGTCACCATTTTAAGTAGCTAAAATAAAGGAATGTCTTTTCACTCTTCAGCCCTTGCATCCATGGATTTTATGACACTTTTTACAGACTGCCTCTAACACCACCTCTGCTTGGCACCAAGCAGTCACACAAAACAAGAACCAAGCCTCAGAAGGTTAAAAACAAAAGAAAAAAAATACCTCAGGGAAAAAACCTTGTAAGAACAGTAAATATTATGCTCCTATTTCACAGATGGATAGAGAGCATCTCTATTCTCTCTATCAGCATCTCAACCTCTCTGTGCTATATTTAATATACATAGCCTGCAAAGCAATACAGCACAAGCTTTATCCAGGCTGGGGATCAACACAAGTACGAAAACACAGAACTGACTCAGTTCTTCAAGGAAGCATTTTTAAAAATCCCCAAACTTCCAGTTATTACAGACTTATACCAGTTTAGATATCACTTACCCCCTCCTCCTTTTTCAAAGCCTCAGCTTTCTCCATTGTGCATCGAGGAGGGCAGCAATCACCCACAGCAATCCCTGCCCACAGCACAGCAGGAAAGAAGGGAGCCCACTTCCCCAGCCCCTCAGCCCTTTATAGTTTGTTTTGCCACCTGGTGTGAGACCCAGCTGGGATGAATCCTCCGGAACTGCTCCACCCAGAGCACCAGGCTGTGTAATTCATGCAGCCTCATGGCTGTCAGAGCAGAAAAGGAGCCAATCCATCTCCCACTGCAGTAGCAATCCTGTCTGCTAACCAGGGCAGCAGCAACTTCTGCAGCAGGCCCAGAAGAAAAGTGTTGTGAGCTCCTTGCAAAGTTCCTGCAGAAATCTTTCCAACATTCTTCAGTTAAAAAAAAAAAATCTACTCCCTCTCCTCCATGAATAACACCTTCCCAAAGAAGTCCTGCTTGCAGTCAAAAGGACACTGGCACTTTGTTGGCACAGACCTTTCACAAAGACCACAAAAAGAGCTGAAAGTTGTCAAATTATAGGGAAGCACCAACATTTCCCCATGGAAAAGAAAAGGCTATCAGCAGCAGCCTAAAAACAAAAGGGTTGACTTTTGTTTACGATACTTGACTGTGAGAGCAAACTGGGCCACCCATTTAGAGCTGGATCCTGCTCCCTGACTGCGCAGCTATTTTTAACTTCTGTCTTTTTATAACAACTCTATGAACTTTGTTACAGCTCCTCACACAAAGAGAATTCACAGACTTTCAGCAAGAGTGCCATGTTTTACATTAGATGGCAATTTTAGCTGAAAAAATGGCAAGGAAAAACGTGCCTTCTCTTACTCAGCAGATCTGTGCCTGTGTGTGTTAGGTTATAACATTTTCATGCTGGTGACGAAACACAGTCCCCTTGTTCTCAGTCATTCAGCCTGCAGAGCTCACAGAGAGACCATCCATATCTTATGGCTTTCCAGAGCACATCTGTATGAAATTTGAAGGGTTTGTTGTCTGGTTTGAGGGTTTTTTTCATAGGGGAGTTGCTTTTGGGGAGGGGGGGGGTGTGTTCCTGTTTGTTGGGGTTTTTTTTTCTATATTTCTGTATATAAGAAACACAGGTGAATCTGCCCTACAGCTGCCTAACCACACTCTGTGTGTCCAGAATCCTGTCCCCATCCAGGACTCTCAAGATCTGTTCAGCTACCAGCAGGCAAAACGTCATGGGACTCACATTTAAGTTAAATTTATGACATTCTCACATAAATCCTCTGCCTCCAACAGCTAGGGCTTTGAACAAAACTTGTGAGATTTACAATAAAAATCACCAGGCGTACGAAAACACCACTGAGGTTAAGCAAAAACTTCTCAAGAGGCAGGTCTGCAAAGCAAGTGTGTCTTTTGGCCACAGCACAACCTCTGTCCCCCGGGCCTGTTGCCACAAGAGCCAGCTTTGCCTGCCCCTGACAGTGAAGCCCAGTGCAAGCAAAGGTGTCCAAAAAGCCACGGTGTTGACTGCCACATGTATTGCAAAGCACTCTGCCTCTGAGAAAACCTGTAAGAGGTTTTGTCCAGGTCCCTGCAAAAAAAGCAGGAGAGGACAGAGGAGGAGCAGCCCTCCTGTCCAGGGATGTGTGGGACAGGCTGGTCTTGAAGACAAGCAACACTCCTACAGCCTTTGTTCCATGTGCTTGTTTGGTGGCACGTGCAAGTGGAATTCCTCAAAGCTGGCCACAACACAGATGACATAGGTGCAGCTGAGAACTCTGTTCCTTCCCAGTGGCTCCCTCCAGAGTCTAGCTCTTAGCTCCCTGAACTTTAGGGGAAAGCTTTATTTGGGGGATGGCGAAGGTGTTGATGGCTTGGGGTTTTTTTAAATATCTACGTGATTTCATTAGATTCCCTAAGATAGAAAACTTTAGAAATAAAGCAGCCAAATACATAAATAAAAGTAGAGAAAAAAAAAGAAAAAAAATGATGCCACCCTCAAGCAGTTCCATCAAGGGATGACATTTTAAATCACATCATGTCTCACACCCATTTCTTAGTGCAAAATAAATCACTTGAACAGAGTGCAAGCCAATTTTTACTTTAAAAAATGTTGTGTCCTAAGGCTCTCTTCTTGAACTTCAAAAGCATACTTCATAATTACTCTACCTATCAAAGGAAACTCAATATTTCACCTCCAACCTCGCTCTGCTTGTGTTATAATTTTTAATTGTTAATAAATTATATTAATTTTAAACTGGTTATTCTCTCTTGAAATTACATCTTTCAAATGGGTATGCAAACTTATTTTAAATTAACATATTTACCTTTAAATTATATATCAGTAATTTGTTTATGACTTTTCTTGCCTCTTAATTCTTATATTAGGATTTCAGTCTTTGGTTACCTCATTTAATTTTATTTGAAACCTGTTGTCTCAATTTAAGAGTCCAAACCTATTTCATAGAGCTTGACATCTCTGGCAAGCAAAAACTTTTATTTATCTGGCATATTTATATGGTTTTGTTTGGACTCATTGTTATGCACTGCAAGGTCTTCTGTCACAGCTGGAAAATGTGGAGGTCTTGTTAGCAATCTAAAATCTGCTGTTACAGGTGCATGCATTCACTCTTAATACAAACACATTGGTGTTTTTATAGGGGCTACTTTGTTTTATTTAGATCACGGGTGTTTCACTTAACGCACAGTCCTTGCAAACACTTTCAGGAAAGTCAGGCATTGCAGGTTGGGTGTTTTCTGTGGAGGGGAGGGTGCCTCTGGACAGGGAAGCAAGGTTCAGTGCATATTCAAGTGTGATAATGAAGGCATCATTCTTCACAGATTCCCACAGTCAGCATTCAAGAGTCCTCACTGATTTATTAAGGCTGATCATGTGCTTAAATGGATGAATAACAGTTGCAAAATGGTAGAAAAATTTCATCACGTTGTTGCCAAAATGACATAAATCAATGCTCCTAAAAACTCCAGCGTGCAGAAAATACCTTCATGGCAGGACCAACCAAAATAGCCTGCAGAATCTTGTGCCTGAGAGGAACCTGTGCAGGGAGACAGGCAGGGAAGTTCACACCCAAGCAATGCTCAGCTGGATTCTGAGGCTCTCACCATGGAGCAAGGCATCCTGGAACACACTGCAAAGGGAAAAATACATCCAGTTGGTGAACTTGACTATGTGGCTGAACAAAACATTTCCCCATTGAAAGAAAAATCTTCCCAGAGAGGCCTTTGGGATTTCTGGGCAGAACACAGGAAAGAAAAGCAAAGCAGACACTGTCCCTGGAGAACATGTTGTCAGTGTCAGGTTAAGATCAGTGCCTACAAGACGCTATTCAGTGCCAGGGGGTACTCTTTAGTCTGCAGGGTGATTTTTTAATAAAACTTATAGGATGAGGACAGTCTCACAATTCCAGTAAATTACATATCTACATTCAATTTTTTTTTTCCAAGTATCAGTAGATGACTACTTTTTTTTCTTTGCCAATTCTAGATGAACTCTGGCTACCAAATCTATGAGACAAAAAGCCTGTATCTCAGACTGCTACTCCCCAAACCTGACACATTTTATCATCTTGCCCTCATTAGTCCTTATGCACAACATCTTCCTCTAGGAAAGAAATCTGGTCTTGTTCTTCCTTCAGCCAAGCTCTCTGCTCACAATCAAATCCACAAATTCAATCACCTTTTTTGAGTTCTGGTGACACCCATCACAGGAAGATGGAATAAATCACAGGAAGATGGAAGAAGTACAAGCACACCAAAGAAGAACCGTTTCAAACCAGATTCATGGTCTTGAATAAATCTCAAGGCAGGCTCCCAAGTCCCAGCTCATGAAGATGAAAATGTAGCTCCTAATTCTCCCCATGTGTTTCAAACAAAATTTTATGAATGAAAGATGGATCTTCTTCCCAGTTGCTCCCTTCTAGCACAACCCACCCAATTCCAGATTAACCCACCTCCTTCTAGTTCCATCTCCTCTGTGTGGTCGAAAATAAAGCAGGGAGCTGCACCAACAGCTGGAGACACTGGATTTCTCCTTGCTAAAGGGCCAGGCACATGAAGTAGGAGGCAACATTTGCTGGAAACCCAGATGTTGAAACACGTGTTCTTCTCCAGAAAAATGAAAGAGGAAAGAATCATGTGGAATGAGGCAGTGCAGTTCCTCTCTTTTATGTTGCGAGAACTTCCAAAAGAGAAGTTTCTTTCAAACAAAAGTGAGGCATGGGTAGTTTTCCAAATGTTCTCGTTTATTTATGATAGTTGTCTTCATTTAATGAGCAACGTGTTTTCTCTCAAGTCTGGCATAGCCACTGGCTGAAGCAACAGATGTACCACACTGATGATCCTGAAGAACAAAAACACATCTGTCTGCAGTAGTTCTTTTGGACTCTGAGGACCAAGTGTACAAGCCTGTGGGATCTTCACAGAGACTTGAAGTCCTAATTTATTCACTGTTGATTTATTTATACACCTTTATGCAAGAGCTTTAGTGCTACACAATACTGTATATAGAAAATTTTAGGATGCAAATTACATTTTTTCCATATTTTAATATATCAAGCAAAAAATAAATAGACAAAGCTTTAGTCATCTATGAAATGGCACGTTGTTAGATCTTTGTGTATTGAGGCAGCCACTGGACATTTTATAATGTACACAATTGGCACACCTGGGAAAAATACACACACTGCTAGCTGAAATGCCTAATCTCTTCTTTAGCACATTTACGGTTTAATTACAAAACCTACTGAACAATTAAAATTCAGGTCAGCACACTGCAGCAATATCAGGCTTTGATGTGGGGTCAGTATTGGTCACAGTCCTGTACTCATTACATAGGTTAATCAATTTGGTGGAGTAAATATGACAGGACTGACCAAAAAATCGATGTAATTACCATTGCTCTGAGAGCAGAGACAAGCACGGCTGGTTTATGTGTTTGTAAGTAGCATTTTTGTCTAACAAGCAGAGATCCAGAGCTGTTGGTGCAAAGCAGATTTCTTTCTTCTGTGAGCAGAAGAAACTGCGCTTGTGACAGGGCTGGGAATGTGTGTTTATGACTGCCCCAGCCCCAGCCCAGCTCATGAGACCTCCTGGTTTTGGACACCTTTCAAACAGTAACTACTCAACAGAAATGGATTGCTACAGCCAGATCAAGGATTGCTTTCTCTTGTCCAGACATGGATTCTTCTCAATGCCCAAATAACAGAAACCCATCACAATCTGATCACCATCAGGCTCAGTAATCAGGTCATTATTTGTCCAGCATGTGGGATGTAAAAGGCAAAAGTGTGAAACCCCTCTGAACTGGAGAAGAGAGATTGCTGCTGGTCCTGGGTAGGATGCACAGAGTTTGCTTCCTGCCCTGAAAGCCAGGACTTATCGGGTTGTTCAGCCTGGGATTTTTGCAATAGTCACTGAATTTCTGCTGAAAAGAGAGTGACAGCGAGGAGGTTTGAGCTGGGATTTTTGCAACAGTCACCAACCTCCCAGGGAAATTCAGTGAGAGCTCAAGAGTTTTGATCCCTTGCATGGAAGTTGATAGCAAATTAATATGCATTTCCATGGGGGCAGGAGTAGGTCTGGGTGCCACAATCCCATAAGCTCTTTTGAAAATCACAGCCTTAAATGGTAATATTCTGATATTCCAAATATGTGGGGTTAGGTAATTTTTTCTAATTCTTAAAAATATATTAGTCATAATTTTCTTCTGCCTTTCAGTTCCTATGAGATAAAAGGAGTCTGGCTTTACAAGCAGCAAGACTTACCAAAGTAGTTCCAGAGAAGTTTTAAACCATTTTCTACAGTATTTCTGACTTTTTTCCCCCCAATTTTTCTTCCTGTAAAATGTGTGCCATACAGGGCGTAGGACTGAGGGCACTGTCCCGGCTGAGCATCTGCCTGGGATGACTCTGGGGCGTTTGCAATGGGTGTCACCTGAACCCTGTTGCTCACCCTGGTGGCACTGTCCCCAGGAGCAGCCTCAAGTGACAAGTGACCAAGGGAGGGGCTGCGGGGACAGCCGGAGGGCACACACGGACAGACAGTGCACGACACCAGGGCACTGCAATGGCCTGCTGGGCTTTCACTAGGGTGTGTCGAAATATCAAAACAGAGCAGTAAAGAAGAAAAGGCTTTTTTAATAAACCATGGGTCGTCCCTTTGTAGACCAGAAGTTTAACTGCTGTAGAGACAAGGTCTGTGTCTCCTTGTGCTTCTTCACTGGTGCCTATTTCAGCAGCCCCTTTATAGACTATAGGAATAACAATAACAGGAGCATTTAAGTGTTGCTACAGTGCTAATGCTTAGTACTAGGAGAAGGCGTTGATGAACAGATTTTTACTGCTCATTTTATGTTTGAGTCCTGCTCCCTACAACACTCTGCTCTCTCTTGCTCCCCACCCACTGCATTTAAACGAACAAACCACGTTTTCTTTATGTCATCTCCAGCCATCCCAAGAGCTTTGATCACCAAAGGAAACGTGTCAGAGCTGGCAGTGTTCTCATTCTGGGGAAAATGTTGATATTTTGGACTTATTTTTCTTGTGCATCAGAATGACAGCAAGTATTTTCAACTGGTTTAGTTTTCCAAGGAAGGAAAGCACTCTGGTCAGGATAGCTTATTTCACTTAGCTTTAACATACCATTTGTAGGCTGACTTTATTTTTTTTTCTAAGTATTTTATAACTGCCTCCTAAAAAATATATAACAAACCTTCAAGGAAAAATTGCTTGAAAAAAACCACTGAAGCTGCTTATTGTGGCAGTAATCAAAAAGGACATATTAATATCTTGCCTTTATATAAAATAAAATTCACTAAAATGACCACAAAGCCACTATACATTCTTCTTAAAAAAAAAAAAAAAAAAA
>VYZP01057742.1:10668-75149 GCA_013400635.1 Hypocryptadius cinnamomeus | reverse complement strand
TCATAAAAAAAAAAAAAAAAAAAAGGCATTTTGTGTGGAAAAGCATTGTGAGCTATTTTTCATGGACAAACTGAAGTTACCAGGGACAAACACAATGTCTTTTTGCTCTCTCTCACCTCCTTATTACCAAGTTTTACTCCCAGCTGTTCTGTGGACTTCAGCTGGGTCACAGCAGACATGTGGGAGCAGACAGTGTGTTACCCCTGAACCGAGTTAGTGGAGTACCAACACCCCACTAGGCACTGTAGAAATATATATCCGTAGCAGACTGGGAAGTGTCAGTGACTGGAGCCTTCCCTCTCGCCCTTCACAGCAGCAGAACTGGTCCCACGATGCCCTGACCATTTTCCTTTATCTCCAGAAACCTCACGTGGCTTCCTTTTAATTCCCAAGTCTGGGAAACACGGGCAGTCCAAGCCAGCGCAGTGCAGAGCCAGCAGGAGGTGCTCCTATAGCAAGGAAATCTGTCCAACAGAATAAATCCTACATCTGTGGCACCAAGTTTCCCTTCTGCTATTACACAAAACACGTTTGGCATACTCAAAAAAGGGCTTTTGGCATAGCAGGGGAGCAAGTTTGGGCTCTCCTACTGCAGAAATCTAGATGGATGCAATATTTCTCTTGTTTTTAAGTTACTGTAATCAAGCATATTGCAAAAGAGAAAAAATAAATGAAAAAAATATGTTGTTAGGTTCTAGTAGACTTGCAATTTCTGAATTTCTTTTACAAATGCCCATGGAGTATTCCATCTTTATCCTCCCAAGTCACTGAGAATAACACATCAAAGAGCATGTTTGCATTTCTATAATAGATAACAGCATTGACATAAGCTTCAGGGTTCATACAAACTATAAACTGAATTACCAATCGCCTGTCTCACATATTTATAAACTGTAAGTCGAGCCTGGAGAAAAAAAATTCCAACTACAGGTGAAATAATTATTCCAAAGCTTTTAAAGAGTCACTTCTGAGGTGCAATCTGAATTCTGGGGGATGTGAATTATCAGTTTGTTTTGTACTAGCCTCTGCTTGCATAGCAGGAGTCACACGGTAACCTGGGCTCTGCTGATCACTGCCATGGCAAGGTTGACATCACTGTTTGAACAAGAGATTTGGTAAAAGCTGCAGGTCTCTGTCTCCCCTGAGGAAGGAAGGGGTTTCCTCCTGCCATGCTCTTGCATTGCCTCCAAAGCTCACTAGAGCTGGCGCTCCCGCAACCCTCCGAGACACCAGAGCCACAACACAGCAAGCCCTGACGGCCCAGAGCTTCTGCTTACAAACCTAAAACTGTTACTAGGACTAGGCTAGGACACTTCTCCTCCTGCCTTAAGGTGGAAGAAGAAAATTCTCCTTATTTCTGTAAAGCTCACACAGGGAGTGCCCATTTTGGGAGAAACCCTAAGTGTCAGGGGAGGATGCGTGTCAGTGGAACACAGTGTCTGCAGACAGCTTGAGTCATTCATGCAGCAGCTCTCTGTACAACCACATTGAGGGGGTTTGTGCTATATTGTCAGAAAGGAAGACCAAGTGAAGTGGAAAACATTGCTAAAAGGGTTATCGTGGTGCCTCATGCAAATGTGTTGGAAGAGAAGTTGAAGCCCACAGGTCAATACCTCCTTTGGAACCCCAGTACTGGTCTGGGCTATCAGCTCCTCACCAGAACTACCCAGAGCAGCTCTTCTGCTGCAGCTGCTGCTCAGCATGTCCACAAGGAGAGGTAACAACAGGAGCCAGAGGAAATAATGGCATAGGATTTGAGGTGGGATGTCTTTTCCTGGGTAGTTTGACAAAGACCAACTGGATTCTTAGTTGGACGTGTTTGTCTCTAGACCTCACACAAAAAAGAGTAGACCCAATATTTTATATGAACTTCTCAGTAATATGTGGTTCTGGAATATACAACAGCACGTAGGCATTTTAGACAGGCAAAATTAGGAGACTTTAATTATTACAGTTCTGTTTTTAAAATTCAGACCTCTCCTGTTCAGGACTTAAGAAACTATCTTGTCTGAAATTACTCTAATTTTTTGTCTTAGAGACTTTATATTGCATCAGCCCTAAGTTCTTCTCCACAATACAGATAGAAACAATCAATTTCCTTGTGGATCCCCTATTGCATTATGCAAACACTGGAAATCCATTAAATCCAATATTATTAACGACCCTGTAACTGAAATGATTACCTGGGGGCTTTTAGCCATATGACAAGAGCTTTTCTTTAATATGTTGAGCATTTACATTTTTAAAAAGCCTTTTCTGACAGACAGGAGTGATTCCAAACAAGACCAGATGTAACATATCCAAAGTTTTGCCACATGGTGACAAAACCAGCCTATAAAATTACGTTTTGGACAGTCTCTTAGTCTCGTCAGCATGATCGATTCTTGTTCACTTATGACTGCACCACAGTTGGCATTAGGATTTGGGGTCAGACCAGCAAAAGGGATTCTGGTGACAATAGCAGCATTCACGAGCTCTGTCAATGCAGCATGGTTTATTTAATTCAGCAAACACTTAGCTTTGGCAGCAGAGAGAGGCACAGCAATGTAGACAGAAATACTACAGTAAAAGTGCAGAGAAAAAAAAATTCTCCTGGTTAGACCCTGTCTAGATTCAAAGGAAAATTGAGGGGGGAGCAAGGGAGTGTTGGGTTTGTTTGTTTGGTTTATTTATTTTGTTCCTAGATTGTTATTTTTCTGAAATAGAGTCCTGCTCTGGTGCTGCAAGAAACATGAGGTGAGGATCATTCAGTGATGAAGGCTCTGCAGCTGACAGATTACAGGACAGACTCAGCTCCCTCTCTTCAGCTGTGCTTCTCTGCAGACTGAAACACTCTCTCCTTTTTCTCTTTGGATACATCATCTAAGAGGATCGATACACAGGAGTGAAGACAGCTCAGCTTTCTCAGCAACAGACTGAAAGCAGCACTGAAAAGACACTCCAAAGGGCCCTAAAAAGTACTTGACTCTTCAATAGGTTAGTATTTAAAACATTGGACTGTATAAGTGAAAAATGAAAAACTGTTCCAGCAGAATATGCACCAACACTTTAAAATGGAAGTTTACAAACAAGAGACCCTTTGTTCAGTGGCACCATTTCCTTTGGTGTTTGGAGGCTTTTTTGTTCCTTTCTGGCTCCAAACTGCCTCAAAGAAACTGAAAATAAACCTTGCTCCAAAATCTTGCTGAAAAAAAATACTTCTAGGTTGAAACACAGAAAAACCCACACAAACTTGATGGGATGGTATACTTGACCAAATCCTGTCAAACAACTTAACAATTTGGTAGCAATGGAGAAGTGGGGCAGATCCTTATGCACATAAAGAAAAAGGCCAACACAACCCCAAAACTTGGCTGATAAATAACATGCAGGTGCAGTTACTATTGAATACCCCTGATATTTCCATGTGACATCATACTCTCAGGTGTCTTATGGTTTTCTTTGCTCCAAATGGCTCACAGCTTTTCTGCATGCACTACTCCATAGCCACATCTGACAGAGCTGCTTGTGCCAGATGCTATGAAATTTGAAGGAACAAGGACTCCAGGGTACTGTAGTTGTTGTGAGCCTCCTTCAGCTTTATGGAGAGTTCTTCTCACCTTCCCCAGGACAGCATCAGCAAAGGCTCATCATGGACTGTAAATCACATGTTTCTAGGCTGCATCCAGCAGAGGTGGGTTCTGAGAGAGAAGTTGGGCTGACAGAGTTCACTGAGCAGGTTTGGTTCTTTGAACCATTTCACTTGGTTTAAGCTTTTAAAGCCTTAAAAACTTAGAGAGCTGTCCTTATAGTTTCTGTGTAAATTAAATAAATCAGTATTCCTGAAAAATACCTATTGATAACACCTTCTGGTTATACTATAGTGTCTGAATGGCCAGACCTACTCACCTTTACAAAAGAGATGGTGGACTGTTTATCCCTCCTGGGACAAGCACTTTGGTTACTGGCACAGCCCAGCACAATAAGTTGCAGAGTAGAAAACCTTTCATTGCTGATGGAAAGCGCAGCCACCACACCAGCCCAGCTAGGTGTGCTCACATTGTCCCACAGCTATGTGGTCTGAACTCAGGCAGGGCAAGCAGGCAACAACAAATAAAATGTCCTGGTTTGGCTGCCTCTTGCCTTTCCAGAGAGAGATTGTGGAAACCACTACCAACAATCCTGTTGGGCATAGACTCTTTCTTCCTTGGCCTGATGGTAGCCCATGTCTCTCTCTGGGATCCTCCTGCCAGCAATTTTGAAGGAAGCTCAGCCCTCTGGTCAATCTCAAGCCATGCACTTTCCACATCACCCAGGTGATGGCTGGCATTTAGGCTCCTGACAGAAGAAAAGGGGCAGAGAATGTTAACTATTACACACTTACTAAGTTACATTACACTAATGTCTATTATCAGGGAATTTGGATACTGGAATAGGCTACACGTGGAGGTGATGGAGTCACTGTCCCTGGAGGTGTTTAGGAAAAGATTGGACGTGGCACTTGGTGGCATGGCTTAGTCGACGTGGTGGTGTTCAGTCATAGGCTGGACTCGATAATTTCAGAGGTCTTTTCCAACACCATTGATTCTGTGGCTCTGTGGTAGGGATGGATCTCAGAATCAGTGTGAAAAGTGTTGCTGCTGCTGCCATTTCCTCCTCTACCACATAGCAAATGGGTATTTGTGCTTTTGATGGGAGTAAGGCACAAAGGACCCTTTCCTTGCATGACAGAAGACAGCCACCACAGGCAGAGACCCTCAGCCTGGTGGGAGGATGCCTGGTGGGAGCTCTTGCATTTGTGCAGAGCCCCACAGAACCGACAGGCAGGCACTGGCCCAAGCACGATGGTTACAGGCATCGCTCCACGCTGAGTTATATTTAACACAGGAGCCTAAATTACACAGCAGATCAGGACAGCTCCCTTTGAAAAGGCTAATAAGGTGCCACCTGTTTCCCAGGTCAGAGCCAGGACTTTTGAAGGCACATATGTTTGACAAGCCACAGATCAAGTGAACAAAGTAACATTAACAGGGCCCCCTCCCCTGCTCGGGCACTGGGCAAGAGGCAGCTGCCCTGGTGCCTGGCGGGAAATCAGGAGCAGCCCCAGGGAATCTTGCAGGCTTTCCCAGCTGTGGAAAGAGTCCACAGGGAGGATGTGCAGCAGTATCAAGGGAGACAAAAGTGTGACAGAGGGGACAAAGAGCTTCTGAGAGATGAGAATGAGCTGAAGGAATTCATTTCCCCAGATGAGGATAATTCAAATAAGTTCAAAGATATGAACTTCCTCCAGAGCATAAGCTTCTCTGGGGCAGAAACCTGTTAATTTGGAGAGCATACCATGTGTGACAGGGGCTGTGTGGGCAGCTCCACAAACCATGGAGTGGAGCAAGAGGGGAGACCTTCCTGCCCAAACCAGACATTCATTCACACAACATCAAATCCACAGCCCAGGTCAGGGTGTGGATGAAGTAAACCCATCTTATTGCAGCCCTGTGCAAGAGCTTGCATAAAGCAATGTACCTGGACATCTCAAGTGCTGCCCTGCACACTCCCTCTGGATCCACCTCTGCAGTCTGCTTCAGCTGGCTTTTTCAAATATCAATAGTAGTTTCACCATTTTAATATCTACCTGCAAAACCTCCCGATGCTTTGGGTTTTAGTGAATCACAAACTACCTTAAAAATGCAACATTAAATTAAAGAATTCACTGTTCATAGCTCCAAGTAGGGAACCAAGTAATTAATATACAGCTTAATCTACAGCTTCTGCTATCCTTACACAGCTCCAGTGCTCTGGCCTGCAGCCCCTTTGCCTTAATTGCTCTCACTAAAGATAGCACTCTTCTAATGCAAAATAATCTGGTGAATCCTATGCCCATATCAGGACTAAATGCACAGTGTTTAAGAGGAAGAGAACTCAGAATAACAAGGTGTTTGTTTGCATTAAAGGAAAAACTTTACTGAAATTCAAAATAATATATCTTACATGAAATGCAATCCCATTAAAAGCTGATTTTTCTAGTTATCTAATATTATTCTGGTTATGGCTAATATCTTGTGGATGATCCTTTGCTAACTTATAATGGTGAGCCACAGCCTGTCTGCATGCCAAAGATACCCTCTTTAAAGAAAAATAAATACCACGGAACACTTCTGATCTTTCTCGTATAAAGTTTTTTTAAATGAAACACTATTTAGATGCTTCACAGCCAGCAAACATAAATAAATGTAATAAAAAGTAATCTTGGCTGTGAGAGAGGTCTGAACAACTGAATTCCTCAAGGGACAGACAAATAAAGCAGGGAAAGTTTTATTTCATTATCAACATAAGTAGCAGCATGCATACATCAGCTGGTAGCAATCTTGGTTATAGCTTGAGGCCAGTGACTGACGGCATGCTGCAAACTCAGATTCTGACTTTTCCATCACAGCATGCATTTGAGTAATTTTCTGCAGTTTTTTGATTTTCCAATCTGCACTCCTCTGCTGCATCACGTTCCGTGTGCCCGGAATGACTGCCTGCAATTGGAGGCTCAGGCAGGTTTTAGGCTGGAAGTTGTATCCAACGGGTTGTTTCATAGACAAAATGAATTTTCTTACTCCTTTTCTGAATCCATTCATCCTGTCAGACTCCATAACATCTTGCAGCAAGAAACTTCATCATTTAATTACAAATTGTTTAAAAAGGTGCTGAAGTTAGTAAAAGTTATTGAAGTCTTTTAGCCAGGAAGAGTATTATTATCTGGAGTCTCTTGTTTTGTTGAAAAGCCTTGCTGCATGGGCAAGGGCTGTTGGCTCAGCTGCCGACTGGAGGCTCACCCAGACGTGCAAGTTTTGCAGCTGCTCCTTCCTTCTGACCAGCACGAAGCAGCAGAGGAGGCAAGGTAGAAACAGGAGAGAAAGCACAGCTTTCTGTGGAGATGTACAGGCCTGAAGCTGGCTGATCAATCATGGTGTAACCTGGCAGATGCGAACAAGGGCCACAATTCGAACCCTTGCTTCCACCCTCTGCAATAGCTCAGCCAGCCTAAAGGGTTCCCTTGTCTCATTACCCTTCTCCAGCAGGGCAGAAACCATTCTCCTCCTCAGGCAGGGCTTACTTGAAGACAGCCTGAGCACCCATGCTCTGGCTGAGCTCAGCACGAACCACAAGCGGTGGAGAGAGACTCAGAGCAGCACCATACAGGGAATTTTGGAATTTTAAGTGACACCATTCACTTACAGTTTTCTCCTCTACACCACACTGTCCTTAGTGCCACTCCCATCAGCTCTTTTTCAGCACAGGGTCTCATCTGTAGATCCCTGCTCCAGCACAACGAGTCAGGGTCTGCAGGATTTGACTGAAATCTCCTTGCATGTGATGTTCTCCTCTGACAACTTGCAGAACTTTTGCTCACATTTCTTCACTTCCCTAGGTCTTAGAGGGTCTTTCTGAAACTCTTAATTGCAAGCCAAAACTGCCCATTTCCACTGGATGTGGACACAAGTAGTCCATGAGACCCACTCAAAGGAAAATGGAGTTAAAGATGAAATGACCAGCTGCAACTCAGACTGACCTTGCTCTTCATCAAAAGGTGAGTCCTAACTGCTGTCCCTATAGGTTGTGCCTCTCTGCCTTCCAGTCACCATGAAGACTTATATTTTCAGACCATTACCAGACCTGAAACTGTGAAGCTGCCATGAAACTGAGATCACAAGGCTCTGAACAATACCCCAGACTCCTGCAAACTCCTCTTCCTCTCGCACTTCCCTATCAAACAGTGCTGCCTTTGACTGGTATTCAGCTGTTACAGTTTAATACCTCTGTCAGGCAAATTAATGGCACTTACTTCCATGGGAAGTGAGAGATGGTACAGTAAAATAAGACCCAACTCCAAATAACTTTCTCAGCAAGAAGGAAAATTCGCCACCTCGTTACTCGCCTTAAACATTTTCCCTGGGGGAGTGCTGCGTGTTTCACCGAGCGCAGCAAGATCCTTGGTACAGCCTGGCTGCTGCTCCCCTCCCCATCCAGCTGCGTTTCGGCGATGGATTTGGTCAGACAAAGGTCAGGGAATTAAAAAAAAGTAAATAGGAGTCATGTACTGCGAGCACACATTCACTGCATTGCTGAACTGTCTTACTAACCCGGGAGTAGCCTCCCACACTCCCATGCCGTTAGTGCACAGCTGCTGCTGGAAAGTTGCCTGCAGAGCCTCTCTCCCCTCCCACCTCTTTCAAAGGACCTTGTCTGGAGCTACCAGGCTTCTGCTGGCAATATTTGTCAGGGAACAGAGGACTACTGTCACTTAAAAACAAGCAAAGGATTACAAGATGCTTTGATTTCGCTGGGAGCACAGAAAGCGAACGATCGCCATTTCAAAAGCTAGAAGGAAACACTGGTGCACAGTCAGCTCTGCATGTTCATTATATATTTGGCAGAACATATCAATTGGTGTATGCTGAATTGCAAAACAGGTCAAGCTAGAACCAAGCCAAAGGCTATTGTAAAAGGGTGACTGCTTTACAAAACACCTCATATACTTATGGGGCTCCAGATACTGATTTTGCACTGTACAATCAAGTACAAATAGAAATAAACATTTTCAGCATAAGGCTTCTGACAACACGTGCACAGAACCCCAGCAGAAGGCCCTTGGGGGCTTTCCCTGGGGCATCCAAGAAGTTGCAGCGTGAGACACTCACCAGCACTTCTGAGTCCAAGCTAGAGGTGCAGAAGCAGGACTCGGTTGGAGGGGCCTTTGAAAGCCTGCCCACAGACACTGCCCCGGGGTGTGGCATCCTGGCTCCCGGGGATGGAGAAAATCTCATCCGTTCTGGGACACGAATAACATTTATTTACTCAGGAGCAGAACTTCCCTCTCCAAGAAAGTAGGAAATGTTGACGTAAATGGGCAAAACTGCTACTCTGAAATTAAAACTCTGAATTTCTTCAGCTAGAATCTGACATTAATGTGGTGTCCCACAAAACTACTAAAGTTTGGATTTTCAAAGGCCCCTTCAGGGACATTTTACTCCACTCCCTTTGAACATCTCTTTGGTCCTTTCAAAAATGCCAGGCTAAAAATCCCTGCTGGGGGGCAGCATGTTGCCGTGCTCTTTTCAGGTCTTACCTTTAATACAACATTAACCTCTCATTCTGCATTTTTCCAAGCGTGGATTTCTGGGTTTAGTTCTGAGTCCTGCGTCCCCTTTTATCCACATGCTGTGGATTATCTGATCTGATGAGTCATCAGAAATAATCCTGCAACGGCACTGCACAATGTAAGGGTTAGTTTGCAAGCTACTTTGTGTCATCATTTATTTAAATAAACCATGCCACTTGCCCTTATTTTATCTTGCACTTAAAAAAAAAAACAGAAAGCAGCCACTAACTACTAACTATTTTAATCTCAAAATAAGATAACAACACATTCGTGATATCTGAGCCACCAATGCCTTCCTCTAAACAAAAGCTCTTACAGTAAAAATGCACTGGTAAGATTTGCCCACTCAAATCTCATAAAGCCCATGTTGTTGCAAGAGCTAAGAAAACCTAGCTCTTTAAATAGAGTAATTCTGGGCTAAGAACATTAATGGCATCCCAGAACTGGAAAGCTGGATGTGTAAATTAAAAAGCAAAAAGCACATATACACTCTTAATATCCTAATACCTATTACACGTGATCTCTTTCAAAGTAGCTTTAAATGAGAAGTGCAGTTACTCTTTGATATAGCTGCTGGAAACATAGCCAGGATGCCCTTTGTTATAAATTTGGAAAATGAGCCTGTATTTCATAAAGGCTCATAATAAATGAGTCTTCAAAACCAGAACATATTATTCCCTTTTTGTTTTTTTTCTCCATTTAAAATATAAATCTGCACCAAATACAGAATAGTTCCCTTCACTCGGCAGAATCCTCTTGACCTGACTGTTGGAAAGAATCCCTTTCAGCCACCATGACAGGAATGATCATAAGTGCAATGAGAAATCCCCTCCACACCACACCTAAGTTCCCTCAAGGCAACCAGGAACTGGCATCAGCATCATCTGGAGGCCACAGCAGGTGACCCACCCGATAAGCAGCTGGACATAGGCCATGGAGTGTGAGCCACAGTGTCTGCAATCCAAACCTGGACCCAAATCCAAAGGTATGCCAGATATCTGGACACTGTGCTTGTAAAAGGAACTGCACCACCAAAGGGACTGTGCCTGCTACAACACAAGAGTGAGGGAGGACACTGGGTTTTCGCCCCCAAAAATCCTGATCTCCTATTTAGAGCTTTCCCTATAGCATTCATCAGAAGAGTCTCTTTAAACACAACAATGCATTTATTCTCACAGAGTAAAAAAATGCCTTAGAAGTATTATCCTTGTTGTAGAGGCACAGAACAGGTCCATATTTGCAAACACATCCATACAACCTGAGGCAGCCCGGGGCTGGCTCCCCAGTGATGCTGTGCAGCAGCGGGATGTGCAGGACACCAGCGATAACTCTGCAGAGCCAGGGCTAATCATCACATCCTTGCTCTGGCCCTGCTCACCCCATGTCCTGAAGGAGGAGGATTTATTTGCTTCAGAAGGAATTTGGGAATTCAGCCTATGTATTCACTTGCACATAAATCACGGGTGTTATCTAAATGGGGTGGCAAACGCAGACCCAGGGAACACGCATAATTCAGTCACATTGCCTTGAAAAGGCACCGAGAAAGCTCCATTTGAGAAATTTTAAAACCCAACATTCTTTGTTGTGCTTTGCAGTCCCGAGGGAGCAGCGAGAGCCGGGTGACCATCCCCGCAGGCCCGGGGCGGGCAGGGTGGCGGAGATTCCCGTGGCGCAGCCCGGCTGTGCCAGCACGGCTCAGGCAGAAGCGCCGCTGTCCCTGGGCAGCGCGGTGCCCTCCGGGGAGCCGCGGGGCGCGGCGTGGGCTGCCGCAAAGGGCGCCTGGCCCCCAGCGCACCCACCCCTCCGGGGACCACCCTCGACATCGCTTCCAAGGGGGAGAAAAAACCGGGGGGGCTTTGCCTAGAACCTCCGAACCGGCATCGCGGGCGGGAGAGGGGGATATTTGCCGCTGGTTGCCGGTTCCTCAGGCAGTACGGAGGAGTTTTGCCCCGCGGCCGCGCGGCCCTGGCCCGGCGGCGCTCCTGGACGCGCTGTCGGGCGGCTCTTCCCGGCGGAGCCCGCTTGGCTCCACAGCCCGGCGGCTTTAAACAAAAGGCTTGGTCTGTTGGTTCGTTGGTTGGTTTTTACTCTTTTTTTTTTTTTTTTTTTCTTTTCAGAAAACAACTGCACCCCCCTTTTCCGAGAATATTTTTTCCCCCTCCCTCCCGCCAGTCCCCCCGGCCACTATGTGCTCCCCCTGCTCCCCCTTGCCTCTGACTGGCACACGTCCAGGACGGAGGAATTTTCCTCCCCCCCCCCTTTTCGATTATTTATTTATTTATTTTATTTTACTTTATTTCCACTGCACATTTCGGCTCCAGCTCCCCAAACTCTTTGATCTCCCCCGCTGTCTCCTTACCCGGAAGAAAACCCCGGCTCTCTCAGCTGGGAGCTCGGCGCACACGTGGGCGCCCTGGCGCGCCTCCATGCTCCTGCCAAATTTAGTCACACAAAGAGCTCGGGGGGGAGAACCGGGGGGGGATGAAAGGGGCCGCCGGCGGGACATCAAAGGCGCCGCCGCCCCGCCCCACTCCCGCCCTTCCCTATATAGGGGGCGCCGGCGGCGGACGCCGCTTCGCACGCCAGAGTGTCCTGTGTCCCCCCGCCCCGCTTACTGCGCCCGGAGGGGTCGTCACTGGCACCCCGGTTCCCCCCTCTCAGCCCCGCTGAAGCTCCGCGGGGCTCGTCCCGCTGCCCCGAGCGCTGGAGCTCAGCCCGCCCCGGGTTTGCCCTCCCCGTTCTCGCCCCCCACCCCGCCCTGAGCCCGGGCAAGCCGGGCTGGCCGTCGGGGAGTGCTCGAGGCGCGGGTCACTTCGACGCTGAAAAATGCAAAAAAACCCAACAACCAAAAACTCCTCAGCTCCCTCTGAAACGCTAAAACCCATTCAAACGACCCAAAAAAACCTCAGCAAAACCTGTCCAAAATTAAACAACAAAGCAAACAAACAACAAAAAACAAAAACAAAACCACGGTAAAATACAAACTCACGCTAAAAGCAAAAGAGAAAAAAAGAGAAAACACCTAAAGCGCAAAAGTCGCCCCTACGAAAGCACCAAAGGCGCGGTAGCCGCTGCGGAGCCGGGTGCCGGGCACGGCGGCGGGCGCGCTCCCGGTGGCCCGCGGAGGGCGGCGGGTCCCGCCGGGGGCGAGAGTGGGGCCACCGTGGGGCGCCCCCATACCCTGGGCCTTGCTCCCCGCATCCGGCCGTGTCCCAAGGACTGCGAGTAAAGCGACAGCTTTGTGTTGTCTCCAGTCAAATCTGACGTTGGAGTTGACGTTTCCTGAGTTTATCTTTTTGTCGTAAATCATTACGG
Source organism: Hypocryptadius cinnamomeus (assembly GCA_013400635.1). NCBI lineage: Eukaryota > Metazoa > Chordata > Aves > Passeriformes > Zosteropidae > Hypocryptadius > Hypocryptadius cinnamomeus. Next base: position 62,710 of record VYZP01057742.1, on the reverse strand, counting down.
TTTCCACACACACATTCCCCCGCCCCGGTCCCGCCGCCCCCACCCCGGCCCTTTTTTGCCTTCAAAATCCTTCCACCAAAAAACCGATCCGGGAAAGACTCCAGCCCACGTAAAGGCACGGCGGAGGGGCGGGGGGAGGCTGCTTTTCCAGAGGGACACGGTAATGAAACAGAGGAGTGGCCGCGCTGCCGGCTCCTCCGGCGGGGTCCCTGCCTGCTCGGGGCCGCGCCGCCCCGTCCCGTCGGGCGAGCGGGTTGCAACGCTCAGCCTCGCAGCGAAGGTCTTTTTTTCAGAATGGGACCGTCCCGGGGCAGCTTTGCCTGGCCCGGGTGTCCGGTGCCCGCCGAGCGCCAGGAAAGGGAAGAGGGGCGGGAGGGATGCGGAGATGTGCATCTCCGCTCAAGAATCATCCCCGAGTTGTCTGTCGTTTTCCAAACAACCGCTTGCCCATCGCCTCTCTGCAGCCGTCTCCGGGAGAGAGGGGGTCTCCCTGCATCTGGAGAGCACTGCACAATTAAGCCCTTTCCCAGAAGTTACATTTCTAATTTCTTCCTTTCTCGATCATTTATTTCAGGCACTTGTTCGGCTTGGCAAGTCCATCCCCCGTTTCCCGCTACCTTGCTCCCTTCCTCGGGGTTTGGAGGGTCTAATTTCTCAGCTGGATTTTAATTACCCGTTCGAGGACGATTACGCAGAGCCGCGGGCGGCGGCGTGGGCAGCCGGGCTCAGCCCGCCCGTGTCCCGGCCGGCAGTGCCGCCGTGCCGAACCCAGCATCTGCCGAAAACGGATTGAGCATCCACATGTTCCCGTTCCTCCGGCTCCCGGCGTTTGAAGGTTTAGCAACCTGACGGGGCATGTGCAAAGCACAAAGCGCACTTTTCCGATGCCAAAATACTGGGAAGTTGTTTCCTGCAAAATGTGCGCTCATCGTGTTCGCAAAATAAAAGTTGCGGATCCTGACGTTCCCCAAGCGCAGCGCCTGCTTTTGTCTGGATGATTTTTTTTTTTACTGCACCCGTGCCCTGTCGCAGGGTGATGCCGGATCAGCCGGGAGCTAACGGGGCAGAGCGGTGCTGGAGGAACGGGACAGGGTGGAGGGGTGAATCCCCGTTACTGCTCTGGCTCCATTTACCGGTCCGAAACTGGGACGAGCTCACCCCGGCGGGTTTCTCCCCGTCTTTCGGGGGCTACTACTCGTTTCTGCCGGGCACTTGCTGGATTCAATGGGGATGTCTTAATTCTGCCCTTCGTCCGATGCGGGCGCGGGCAGAGCCTGGTCAACCCCTCGCACACTTCCCACACCGGAGCAGCGCCATGCGGCGATGGGGAAGGCTCAACAAAGCAGCCCTAAAAAAGCAGGTCTGTCCGCCCTTCCCGGGGATGCAGCTAGTGCCTGTGCCCTCCACGGCGGGCTCTGGGCTGGGAAGGGAGAGGAGCGGCAGTGCCCCGGCGCACCCCCAGCGACGCGGACACGCACACACAAACGTACACGTGTGCGTGTAGGTACACACACGGACAGAGAAGCTACTCCGCGCAGCCACAGCAAAGTTTGCCCGGGGGCAGCCCCGCACCCGCTCCCTCCCGCCCNTCCGCTCCCCTCCGCGTCTCCTCGCCCCCGGGGTGAGCCCGGGTCCCGGGGGGGATGGAGGGGGGTCGGGTCTCCTGGGGGGCGGTCCCTGGCGCGGTCGGGACACGGGCGAGCGTATTTCGACCTATTCCGGCCGTGCGGCGCGTCGGGGCGAGGGTCCCCGGGACGTCGGTGTCGTGCGGAAGACGGGGTACCTCGGCCCCGAAGGGGCGGACGGACAGGCGGGGGTCTCCGGCTGCCGAGAGCAACCCCGAGGAGTTCACGGGATTTTTTTCCTTCTTCTCTCCTCCTTCTCCTCCTCTCTCCTCCTCCTCCGCCCTCCTCCTCCTCCTCCTCCCCCCGCTGCTCCGCCCGCTCCCCTTCCCGCGGCGGGCCGGCGGCCGCAGCAGACGCCGCGCTGCCGTGAGGATGCCGCAGCTGCCGGGGGCCGGGGGCGGCGGGGGGGACCCGGAGCTCTGCGCCACCGACGAGATGATCCCCTTCAAGGACGAGGGGGACCCCCAGAAAGAGAAGATCTTCGCCGAGATCAGCCACCCCGAGGAGGAGGGCGACCTGGCCGACATCAAGTCCTCCCTCGTCAACGAGTCCGAGATCGCCCCCGGCGCCAACGGGCACGAGGTGCGCGGCCGCGGGGGCTCCGCGGGGCAGCGCGGACGGAGGGGGCGCGGGATGCCGGCGGGCTCCGGCCGCCGCCGCGGGGAGGGAGCTTCGGCGGGGCACCGGGAAAAATTTCCCATAGGAAAAGAAAATTATTCCACCCCAAATCCTGTCTCCAGAGGTGCGCCGGGCAGAGCCCCTTCCGCGCTTCGACCCGGGACGAGAAAGTTGCCGCGAGTTCCCCGACGGTGCGGTGGTATTAGACCTCAAGCAGCCATGAAATTTCCTCAGTAAAATCAGCGGGGTCGGAGCGTTAGCTGTAAACTCTTTAAGGGATTTGCATAAAACTGTTAGGGAAGAAATTCCCGACTCTAAAATAACTTCAGAGTGAGCGGGGAACCTGCCTTTTAAAATTTTTTGTTTAATTTTTTCCCTTATTTTTTAAAAATTTTCTTCTTTTTTCTTTCTTTTTTTTTTTTTTTATTTTTTTATTTTCTAAAGATCTGCTAAGGAGGGCAACCTGATTTTCATTATTATTTTTGGTATCTTTTTACCAAGAGCGTTTTGACCGCCAGAGTGCCAAATATTTTCCAGAAATGATCCACTTTCATTAAATGCAGGGTGCTTCTGCTAGAAATGCTTTGCAAAGCCCTGTAGATATTCACGTTGTCATAAAACAATAGTTTACACAAATGTTTCTGGTACAGTTGCCTTCGAAGCCACTTAGGAGGAAAAAGAAAGATGTTAATCTTGCGCTCTAAAATCCTCTCTTCCTTCAAGAAACTGTAGCAGTGCGTTTGATAAACGAGCATCCATACAATGACTTTTCTTCTTTTTCTTCTTTTCTGATGGTGGATTCCTTGTGGTCAGGTTTCCAGGCAGACTCAAGCACAGGATTCCTACCATGATAAAGGCAGAGAACACCCCGAGGAAGGTGAGACTCTCACAGTCCCGTCTCGCAATGTTGTCCCTCTGTGACCCTCCACATAGTCCTCAAAGTGGAACTTAGTTTCTTTTGGAAAACATACATTTAATATCTTTTGGGGGGAATACATTTAATATCTTTTGGGAGGGAGGGATGCCAAAGCGTTTTCAAAGCGCATTTAAAAAGGGGATGAACGTGCAGCACATTTATCTTGAGTGACCAAATGGTATTCCAGTTGTTTAGAAACTGATAAGTAGGCCAAATGGATCTTCACTGAAGAAGTAACTATTTTTAGGATATCACCTTAAATACATCTATCTCTTCACTCATACAGTTCACAGTTGTGTTCAGAAACCCTCTGTTTTTCCCCATAGCCAAAGTCTGTCACTTAAATCTCCTTTTTCAAATTTAAGTATGAGCAGATCTCCTGCATTTTTTAACGTCTCAAATGGTTCATTTTGATTGAGGAGGGCAGAGGAAGTAGAAGAGTTCATCAAATATCATTTAGGAAGCCGGACACACATGCAAAGAATGTGTGCTGTTAAAGGTTTGATTTTAAACACAATGCTTATCATCACAAGCTAAACCAGATTATAAATTCTGTAAAAAGACAGAGTTCAGTCCTGGTGCTTTCCAGGACTCTGTGGCCATCTTCCTCCAAATTTGTAATTAAACAGCCTAAAAGCAATGATGTCCGTGCTCATAGCATTTGGGCAGTGAGGGGGAGGTGTTCAGCTCTGGATAATTTTCAGCTCTGCATCTTCTTAAAACCTCACTTTCAAGTAGTATCCTTGTCAGTGGGCATGTAGGTGGGAGACCTGTTCACCCTGTTTGCAGGACCTGGACCCAAACATTTTATTTTCCCTACCAAATAGCCTCTCTCACTGGGCTTCTCTCCTGACTGTGGTACCATGTGTGCTTAACAGCCTTCCTCCCAAATTGTTAGGATCTCCTTCCAAGCCACCCCCTGCCCTTTAATTGCTCCCAATGAGCAGAACAGAATGAATTGTTCACTGCACACATTGTCTCAGCAAGAGAAGGAAATTATTATATCTAGTTATCACAGCCTTGTCCTCCCTTTCCTAACAATGATGTTGGAAACCCATACTGGCAATAATTCTGAATTGACAAATCCTAGAGGCATGTATAAAATTGGGGGAAACTGCTACTTGAGAAATGTGATGTCATGGCTGATGTGTCTACTTTGATTTCAATGAATACTAGCAAAATTATTTGTTTTGAGGCTATTCTGTATTTTAAACAAACTCCTCACCGAGCATACTCGCTCCTTTAAGAATTTACTCTTCCTAAAAAAAAAAAATGTTTTTGCAAATTGCTTCGTATCATTTTCTGTCAGCAATGATTTCCATGAGTAAGGAAACATTTGCATGCAGAACATTTTTATATATGTGCAGTACCTGTTTGAGTGCTCTAACTCCTGAGAAATGCATACGTGGGGAATAATGTAATCATTGTTTCATCTTCCATAGGAAAGCATCCGGACAATGGCTTATACAGCAAGGGACCATCGTACTCTGGTTATTCTGGGTATATCATGATGCCAAATATGAATAACGACCCATACATGCCTAATGGATCTCTGTCGCCACCCATCCCCAGAACAGTGAGTTATCTCTTCCAAAGGCTGCTTTTGGCAAGCTGGGTTTCCTCCTGTTTGGTCTGCAGAGCCTGTTTACAGCAGGGTCTTTTGGGTAGCTTCAGTGACAATGAAGGTTGAGCTTCTGCTGTTCAGAGCCTCTGTCCAGTGGAGTTTGGGAGCTCTTAGAGGTGTTGGTCGTGATCGCAGTGGAAAAGCTGAGATTAATGTCTGTGAACAGGGCTGGGGGCTTTGTGGGGGCAGCTCTGGTTTACTACTGTAGGATAATGTATGGCAGAATGATGTAAATGCTGTCTTTGTAGTGACTGGGACAGATGAGAATTTTCTGGCTTTAACTCTTCGTTTGTTGAGGAAAATCAAGGGCTGGAAGCAGAACTGCTAAAGTTACATGACAGTAAGATGAGAAGATTGGATTTTTTTTTTTTTTTTGTTGCTTCAGATGTGGCATTGCTCTTTGCTGATTGATATTTATTTCCACCATCAGTTGGTCTGGTTGGTCTGTGTGAAGGCTTTATCTATCTGGCAGCATTGCTTTGAAACATACTCTGTATCTTCAGCCAGAAATTGTGAAATGGTCGTTTAGGAATTAATATCAACCATGACGCAGTAGTTACAGCTTTCCCTTACATTGTGACGAGCACTGATTCTTCCAGGTTGGTCCCTCTGTTTCCATTGGTGTAGATTCATGTTTAATGGATTTAAATGTACTTTTAATTCTGGATAGTCAATTCCCATTTATTTTTGTAAGCCTCTTGGTATACATATAGAGCAATGGAGAGGCAGTGTTAAAATGAGCTGTGGAAATTATATTAGTAGAACCTGAGTGGAGCGGGAAACAATTTGCTTGTAGGCATCGTGCTGGAAAAATGCCGCTGCCGTTGTGCGTGCTGTGAGAGGAGGAGTTGGATGCTGTTACTTCCCTGTGATGAAGCAGTTTTCCCTCTTACTGGCTCCTAGATTTTTTTCTTGGAGGCCTCTGTCATGGCATTGTTTTGCTCTCTGATGTTCTTGATTTTCATTCAGGACTGTGGCATTTGACTTCAAAAACAAAAGGAAGGGGGCCTGATCTGTACTGGTAATTTGACAGCAGCGAAACATGTTAAATTAGTGTGTGTTTGGAGTCGGAGTGACAGGGCGCTTTGGCACTGCAAAACACATAGATCTGCATTTGAAAGATGCAAAAACTCATGCAATATATTGCTTTCTCTAGCTATGGGGGTTTTTTGTGTATAAATTCTAGTTCAGAGGCCTGCAGCCATTTAGGGTGAAGCATGATGATCACAGTCTGTTGATATTTGTTGTTGTAAACGTTCTACATAAAACTTCCTTTTGGATGTATCATCGGGAAAAGCATGCAGCTTTTCAAGAGGGCATCGAGACTCAAACTGCCCTTTGGAGGACTAGGAAACTTCAGACTTTTTTTTTACCCCCTCTTTGCCTTGTTACCTTCCTAAGAAAGTCCTTAGTGCTGGTGCGTGTCTTGGAACAAGAAAATCCAATTTAATTATTCACTGAGGATTTTCTCCATATATGCATGCCGTGGGGCTGCCACTCTTTACAGATCTGGCATCAATGCCCTCAGAATATCATCTTGCAGAGGCTCTTGAGGAACTGCCCTTTGTGGGTGTGGTGGAGGGGAGGAAGGGGGGAAAACGCGTCTTGTTTTTAATTGTAAAGCTGCCTGCTGAACATCTGAGGGGCTAATTTAGTTCAGTGCTGCTCTTGCATGTTACAGCAGCACCACTATTTCAATAAAACAGTGCTGTTGCAGGGCTGCAATGTTGACATAAGCCCGGAGTTCTTTCAGTTTAACCACAAGGCTACACGCTTGAGTTATTAAATAATTTTTTTGTTTAATTGAACTGTAATCTTTGCTAGGCTCGTTGCTGACAGTTGGGTTTTGATGCGCGCAAGATCAAAACGCGGCATCCAGGGGGTGACACGCTCGCTCTCCCCGTGGCTTTCCGCGGCTCCGGCGCCGCGCTGCGCTCACCTCCGTGGGGTCCCAGCCGCTGCCCTCCAGGTTTGCTCTGCCTCCCCTTTCCAGGGCAAGCGGCGGCTGAGATCGGCAAGCACTGGAGGCAGAGGTCTCCCCTGGGGTGTCGGTAGTCCCCAGCCATTTGTGCCTGGTGTGTACCTGCGCCCTGCTATTTGCATGACAAAGACGCTTCTTGTTGATGCATCTGTTGCCTGGAGGTGTTAGCCGGGATTAAAAAGGCGCCCTGGGGCGCTGAATCTTTTTTCCCACCTTGGAAGGACCTGCTGACTGCAAACTGCCCCGGGGATGCACCCCTGGGGAACGGCGTCCAGACACAGGGCAAGGACCAGCTATGAGAAGGGAGAGCAAAGCTTTCCTGGAAAGGGAAAAAAGTTACTTTCATCACCNTTTTTTAGTTTTTTTATTTTACTGGCAACTACTGATTTGCTATTTCCAAGTTGTATTAGTAGGAGCAGGAGAGTGTTAATTGCAAGTTCAGGTAGGAGCCTCGTGCCGCAGTTTGTGTTCTTATTAGATAGGTGGTGAGTGGAGAAGCTCAGCGTGGTTCGGTGGCTGCAGGAGAAGTGGCAGGTGATGGTGCCAAACCGCAGTAACACCTGGTGAATGTGCATCCTGTGTGCTGAGATAGCTCTTGGTGGTTTCTGAGCGTCGCAGGGGTACTGAAGATGGGAGATGGAGACAGATGTTTGTTTTCTAACGTGTGGGGTTTTTTTCCTTTGGTTAACAAGACCAGTTTTGGGGTGGCAAAGCTTTCTTGACTGTTTGATGGGAACGTGGGAACAGAGGAGGTGACTGAAGAAAGATCATTTCTCCATGTTTTTAATTCATCCAGAAGATAATTTTGGAGTTATTTCTTGTTCCCCATGAGTTAAACTTCCTACCGAAAGATAGGGGATTTCTGCAACCTGCCTTTTGTCTGTTGTGTGTTCTTGGGGTCTGGGTTTCTTTCTTCCTGGCTCAACTGCCGCTCTGTAGCAGCTGGATGTGTTAAATAGGTCGGAGGATACAATGTATAAACATTTTATGGCAACTTGCACAATGCAGCATATCTGAAAATGACGAGGAATTCCTCCAAGCGAGTTGGATTTCTAGGAACAACGCAGGACCAGCCCAAATTTTGGCTATTCTTTGTATGTTTCCGCATGGCAGAGGATATGGAGTTAGTTCCCATCCTGAAGAGCTGATGTCCCAGGAGATTCAGAGGATAATATGGGCAGAAGGAAGGATGAGGGTAGAGATAGCAAAAATGAGTGGCTATGGAGCCTCAGTGAGAGGGTTTTGTTTCCCTAGCTACATCTTCTGTTCCTCTGAAAGCGGCTTGATTCACTTGCTTGTGGGGAAATTTTGGAGCCCCAAGGGGAATATATGGGAGCTGCAGAAGGACACAAACCTGATTTTCATTGTATTGTCTTTTCCTGAGAATTTGCTTCTTCTCACTATGCAGTTGTAGGAAATTGCTGGGAGCTGTGGCCAGCTGAAACCTCCCTGGCCCAGTATAAAATAAGCTTTCACAGTGCAGAAGTTGTGGCTCAGCTCCTGCTCCCATATCACCCACCAGAAACCTGTGCTCTGGATTCCCAAGTTGACATTGGAGCAGGATGCTCTGGGGCTTTAGGCAGCTGTGGTCCTGTCACAGATGTCTCTCTTCCCTCCAGAACCCCAGGCCCGTGCCTGAGGAAATGGGCAGCTGAGGGGCTCCACAAGCCAGAGCTGCTTATCCAACGCCAAAGCTCTGCAGCCAGTGCAGTGCACGGCTTTGCAGTGCAGCTGAGTGATGCCGATTAACTCCTTGAATAACTTCGAAATCAAGCGCACAGGAGCACAAAGCTTCCTGGCTGTATGGAAGCAGAACTTGATGGAGTGTTTTAGCATTTGCCCAGGGAGGAATTTTAGCACTATTTTCTGAGGAGCTCAGTGAGTCTTGCCAAATGGCAGCACCGGGAAAGAACAGGAGTCTGCTCAGCCCTAATAGTGGCACCTCATTGCTACAAATGTGTCTCTCAGCTGCTCTGGCAATCACGGCTGGTCTGTCGAAGTTAGTCAGAGTCAGGCCACTGTGAAACATAAACCCAAGCCGTGAATGGTCATGGGATGAGTTTTGGTGTTTTCTTTTTCCCACGTAATAAGATGGATCCTCCGTTTGGAAAAGGGGCAGAAGAAGTTATCGCACTGGCTCTAGGTTGTCCTAGTCTGAAGTTTGGTCTGGATGCTCCTGATCAGAGCTCCAGGCAGTCTCATTGTTACTGTGATCTTTGGCACATACTGGTGAAGAGAACACCTTTTCAGCTTTTGCTGCCTCCTCTTTGTCACATTGATGCAATTAGCGAATCTATGTAATTGTGAGGAAAACAAAATGTTCTCCTGATGTGTCAGTGCACAGGCAGCAATTGTGTGTGTGTGTGGCTCGAGCAGAGGCATTATCCAAAACCCCACCCATTGCAAATCATCAAAGTTGGAGCTTTTGTATAGCAATACGTGTGTGTTTATGTCCTAAATATCCCTTTTTTTTTTCTATACATCTAGGAGCTGATTCAATATAAACTTTAAATGGTAGAGCTGTTGCTTACTTTTTAAAGTGGTTTAAGCAAAATGTCATTCCTGTCTCTTTTCCAACTTAATCCCAGCCCAGAAAAAATGTTAATAAGAATAGCTTGTTATGGGCTGCAAGTGCCAAGGAGGATATGGCTCAAGAAGAAAGCCTGAAGCTCCACAGGTTCAGGCATCAAAAGAGGAAAAGGCTTTTTCCAGATAGTTGCAGCACTGCATGCCTGCAGGCATTGAAAAGCCTGGGTACCGCAGGCCTGGCTTCTCTTGAGTACTTAACTTCTGTTTATAGTTAGCGAAAATGCCTCCTGATATGGGAAGGAAATAACCCACACAAAAGCATTTTACTGCTGCTTAATATTTCTGAAGTCCTATCACAGGCATCTGCTTTTTTTTCTTTTTTGCTAGTAGTAAAACACCATGTCTCTCAAGAAGACAAAGAGACAAACGTGCAAGATTCCGTTTTAATACAGACACTGAACATTTTGCGATGTGAAGTCTGTGTGTGTGTCCTGCTGTGATCTCCTGTGCTGCTCTCACATGGATGGACCCTGATCCAGTGTCTGTCTGGTTCAAGGGAAACGCTGCTGGGAGCCAGGCAGTCTGTCCTTGACCTGGTCAAGTCAGGTTGTCCTCAGCTTCTGTCCTGCCTGCTGCTGCAGGAATGTGCTGTGATGGTCCAGCTGTGCAGATATGGCTCCCATTTAGCCCAAACTGCCCTGTCCAGGATAGCAGACATTTCTCTCCGAGCTGGTTTTGGTTGTAAGACATGTTTGGGGTGAGGACAGTTCTCATCTGGCTGTTGGGTTTGGTCTCTTTCTGCAGGACACTGGCATGCTGCTCCTGCCCTGGCACTTGGGGATTAGTGTCTCTGTTGCTCTGGCCCTTCATAAGCGTTAGATTCACTTAAGAAAATTGCACTCAGAATAACTTAATCTAGCAACCCAGTGGCTTCTATTTGAGACTTGGATCTTGTGGATATGTTTACTTAGTTTGAGATTCCCACTTCAAAGGAATCTGTCCTCTCAGCAAGAAAGTGATTGAACACTTAAATAAAAATGTATTCATTGAATCTTCGGGATTGAGCTAAAAGTGCAATAGGGAGTTAACATGTACACCAACTGTGCTAGTCAGTCAGGGATTGCCTGCTCTCCTAAAGGGGAAGAAAATGGGCCTGAACTGCCCGAGGAAAAATGGCTGGCCTTCCATGGCTTCTGGTTGTGGTACTGCTTGCTGGGACTTCAGATGGAGGATGAAGGAGCTAGAATATCTTTGCCTGTGATCTTCAAAGTTACCAAATCCCTTGTGTAGAAGAGCATTTTCATGGAGCTGAAAGGTCGGCTCAATGATTGTTTATTTTCTTTAAATGGCTGTGGATATAGGTAAGGTTGAGGCATAAAATCAATGGGATGAGCTTAGTCAGCAAAAATTACAAGCGTAAAGTTACGGGGCTTCGATTGAATATTTATAAAATGGGCAGCTCAACTTAAAAAGTAAGTGTAGTGCTGTCACCAGCTGTAACACATAAACCAGAGATTTGCTTTGGCTAGGAGTTATTAAGCAAGCCAGAGAGCAGTTAATTCCCAAAAGCATCTGTCTATCCAAGCACTTTCAGTACTCCAGCCCCGTACTTCAAACAGTGCCGCACGAGTCAGCGGGCAGGTCTGCTTCACCCGGACCAGGGCAGGAGAGGGAGTCCCTTGGGAGCATGGGACTTCTTGCCAAGGGGCAGGTACATGGGCATGTGCTCGTGGTGTGAGGCAGCCCTGGTAACGCTGCTTCGGCAAAGAGCAGCAGAAAACTGCTTGAGTGACCTTTTCTTTTTAACTTTCCCTTCCTTGCTTTCTGAGCGGGGAAGCTTTAAAATAGTTTGAAACAGGCTGGTGCTGCACATCCAGCACAGTGTCAGGCTCTGCACATAACCAGCAGCCCTGCTCTGAGAAACCTGGAAATTGTGGGAGCTGCAATGAACCTCACAGTGTCAGCAGAAGACGTGAGATTGCACAGAATTGGAAGGCATGATGCTGAAATCCTGTGGATGCTGATGACAGCTCAGTTTCACCTTAGCTGACTTGAACAGAGGTGTGGATGGGGTTGCAGTCATTATCTAAAGAAAACCAGTCTGGAAATTGTTTGATTCATCATGTATGTTCAAAAAATCAGGGAAAGGGATCATTGGACTTTGGTTGGGCAGTTTTGTTGGCTCAGAGGTGGAGAGCAATGAGCTCTAAAATGCTATCCCTGTAGGCTCTATATTTTTGAGTAGGTATCCTAGTGACACTGGCTGCTCAGAGCTCTCTCTCTGTAACTGGTCACTTAGCTGTGCTATGAGGCTCTATTTCTTCAATTTTCTGCCTTTTTCTGTGTTTCAGAACTGTCTCAGAGGTTTATCTTTGTGACCGTCTGTTGTCTCTCCACAGTTCTGGCGTATCTTTTTGCCTTGATCTTTCCTCATCCCTATCAAGTCTTGCATTGGCAAGCTTTGTCTAGCATAAAAAAAGTGCAATGTGGAGGTGACGATTAAAGGTGTCAACACTTGTCAAACACAGACCACGGTCTGGGAGAAGGCCTTTTGCCTGCTGATGTGCTAAAACACAGATGAACTGTGTCCAGCAACGCAAATATGTTTACTTTGTTTAAATGCCACAATCCAGTGATTTGTTGAGGGTCTCTCCTTTCTGAAGTTTGAGCGGTGCTGTGTTGGGTTCAGGAAACTGCAGTTACAAGTGGTCATTGTGTTTTTCCTCGCTCTTTATTTTGCTCCCTGCCAGTCCTGTATTTCCTTCATTGCAGTTTCGTATCATTCCCTTGTGCCCTCACAGTGAGCAAGGTTCTTGCCAACAGTCCATATTCTGTCCCATGCTGCAAAATTCCACTGTACATCTTCTTCAGTTAGTTTTTACAGGGTGGCTTCATTCTCACATCTGTGCCCTCTCCTCAGTTTAGGCTTTGTGGCAGCTTGTTCTATCCTTGTGGTCTGATCAGCAGCACTTCTGTATCTTAAACTGAAAAAATGCTTGTGTACAGAAAAGTTGAGGTGAAGCCGGAGAACAGCTGGGCTTGACCCAGTGCAGGGACCCCTCCAAACTGGGGGAGGCTGATTTCTCCCCTGAACCTCTGCATGTGAATTAGGCCCTGCCAAGTGTAAAAACTGTCCTTATGTTCACATCCAGGTTCTCCTTTTCCAAATACAAATGCATATGCAGGTTCAGCCTCTCAGGGAGCTTTTGGGAGTGGGAGCTCACAGGTGAGCGAGGGTCAGGTGTGGGAGCCCAGGGTGATGGGGCAGGCCCAGTTCCCTGCAGCCTGCTGGAGATCAACGTGGGAAGGAGCAGTGAGCTCACCCAGCTGGCACTGGGAGAGCCAGTGAGGATCTTGAGGAAATAAGCCATACCTCAAATATACTGGAATACATTTTTGAAAACTCAAGCGATTAAAATAGTTTACCCCCTTAGAATGCCCCAGCCTGGCTGCCCTCTGACAGTAGCATGCTGGCCTCTGTTTTGGTTTTTACTGCCCAATTACCTCCTGCACACAACTGAAATTCAACTTGAAAAAATAAGTTTCAAATGAACATGTTGGATTTGAAAAAATTGTTACTCAAACCCTTCTCTCTTGCGCTTTATTTCCTGTCTTAAATATTCTTGCTATAGGAAGAAAAGCTGTGCTGGATTTAAAGGCAAAAGAAAAGAAATAAAACTTCAAAAAGCTTAGCTCTTAAGTGTGTGGATTTTTCAGGTTTTGTTGAGATTTTTTTTCCTATCTCAGTTATTTTGAGGATATTTCTAAGATAATAGTGCAGCGATCCTGTTTTAGATGTAAATCTTCAGAAGGAAGAATTGGAATAGGAGAACCACAAGAAAATGCTAATTTATTAGGTGACTCCCCAGACAGTTTGACAGCAATATTGCAAACACTTCTTTTTTTTAATAGCTGGCAAATATAATCTTCTTATCAGAGTGACCTGTAAGAGGATGACTTCATACTTTGTAATAAGGAAATATTAAGAGACTGTAGAAGAACTGGTCAAAACACTGTCTTGGAACATATTTTAGTTCAAGGGTGCTTTCAAAACAACTTGTGTAGGGAGCTTTCTCTCTTTCTTCGACACTTTAAATCCTTCCTTTTATTGCTTTTTCTTTCCAAGGGTATGTGTGTAGGTGAGAATAATGCAGGCTAATGGGGCGGAACAATAAATGTTCAGTTGGGAAACGTGGTTGAATCAAAGCCAGTTCGGAAACCCTCATGTTTGGGGCACAGGCAGACTTCCTAGGAGAAGGAGATCTCAGCAGTGGGTTTGTGAAGCTTGTCTTCCAGGACTCCAAGTAAATACAGTCAGATAGTTACACAGTAGTGCTTACTGCACAAAAATGCCCTCCTCCATTAAATGAATCTCTCTGGCCAACATCTAGTGGACAAATTATTTTTTTAGGTTCAGTCAGCAGAAGAACCTACAGGTGGGTGTTTCATTTTTCTTCTGGAGGTGGCATGTCACGGCCCAGGAGCTGATGTTGGCCTTTCTTGTGTTACCTGTGCTTCCTCTCTGTCCTCTGCTGGATTCTCCCAGTAGGGGTTGGCTGGTTAAGCCAGTGGCTGAGATTTGATCCTAGGAGGTTAAGCCAGGACTGGCAGAGGTGCCTGTGGTAACATAAGTGCCACTGGTAAGTTACAGCTATTTTGGGGCTGGAGGAAAAGTTTGTGCCTGTGCAATTAAGCATGAAATACGTAAATTCTGTGTATAATTACCCAACCTAGAGTGTAGCATGAGGACGTGACCCGTGGAAATTGTGGTGCATCAGTGACTGCCGGCAGATTCCTGGGAGGTATCCCTGGTGCCCACACTGGCACTGGGGTTATGTGTGTGTTTGTGTGTGTGGATGTCCTCTCTTTCCCCCCACTCCACTCCCAAAAGCAAAGGCACAGTCTGGGAGGAGACTTCTGCAAATAAGGACCTGAAAAAGCAACATTTGTTTGGAGCCTTAGAGGAAGGTGATGGCAGAGGTGGGAATAAAATCTGTATTTCTTGAGCTCACTTTGGGAATTCACCTGAAACACAGCTCACTTCTAAACATGTGTTTCTTAGGTTGGTTTTGGTTTTAGGTTTTTTAATGAAAGCAAATGAAAAGTCTGAGAAAGTAAAAACTGAGATGTGTGTGGTGGAGGGAGGGAAAATAAGAGGATTGAAGCCAGTGCAGATAGGAAGAAAGTTTGTGTCAGTGCTGTCTGTGGCTGTGTTTCATACCTAGCCTTTGAATGAAGGAGCAAACAATCTACTGAAGTTTCTAAATAAAAGCAAGAAGGGGCCTAAGAGAATTAGCCCAAAAAAGGTTTTGTCAAAAAACAGACTTTGTGTTTTCTCATTTTCCCTCCCTGCCACACAATAGCACCCATATCTTCCCACTTGGCTTTCTGTTTGCTCTCTCCTCTGCAGGGGAGCAGCCTGTTTGCCCTCAGCACCATTATTTTCATCCCCCACTTTTGTCTTCCTCCCTCTCAGAAGTTCAGTGCAAACACAATTAGATAACGAGCACGGTGCGCTCCCTCTCCTGGGAACCTGCCATTGATTCACAGCTCTTGCACACAATGTGCTGGGAATGACCAGCCAGGCTTTCTCTGTCAGCTGCCCTGGCACTGGCCTGGTGCGACTTTTGTTGTTTACTGTAGGGATGGGAAGACTCAGAGCAGCTTTTTGGGATGGCATCTCAACAGCAGTGGTATCTGTCTTCCTCTTCCAGCTGTGGTGGGCACTTGCCAAGGCCTCAGTGATGGTGGGAAGAATGGTTTGCAAGGAGGTGCCGGCTCATTTGCAGCTGGAAGCTTTAAACTTCTCCCTGGGCTTCCTGAAATATCTTCTATTTTAATACACTATAGTGCAGCCAGGCTGTGTTCACTGGAGCACAGCTCTCAGCTTCCTCTCCATGCTTCCTAAGCAGTGTGCCCCAGTGCCATTGCCCTGCCAAGGTTAGCCAGGTCATCTGTGGCCTTTTCTTTTGATTCTTCACACCTCTGTAGCTACAGCTGAGATACACTGTGGCCACGGCTGATGGCTGCACGGTCCCCAGCACCACCGGCACACTTAGAACTCAGTTTGTTGTGGTCCTGCAGGTAGTCACCTCGAAAGGATTTCAGTTCCTGATTTCAGGAGCGGGTGAGGTTGGTTGTCAGGGTCGCTGGCTGTCTCTAATGTGGTTAGCAGAGAATCCAGCATGAGGAGAAGCTGTGCCTCTGCTTGGGCACAGAATGCTGCCTGTACACGTTATGGAGTGGGCTGCATGGGGTGAAAACCTGGCAGACAGCCTTCAGGTGCCTCTTTTGGGCTAAATAGTGTCTCTTGAATTTCGCTGAATAGCTACAAAATAGGAGCAAGTTTTCGAGAAAAAGTATCAAGTAGCAAATGAACCCTCTGTAAACGAACACAAAAGTCCCCGGAAGGGAAAAATTAGCAGTAATTACAGTAAAACATACTTTTTCATCATAGTAATGGTTTGATGTTGAAAGGTAGGGTTGCAGCATCATGTAAAAGTTATTTTTCTGCTGTGTCTTCATAGTGGTGAGTGTTTTGGAGACCTTTGCAATGCTATGCATGTTGCTCAGTTTTTGGAGGCTGGCATTTGTTTCCAGATACTTGAGACTCCTTGTGGGATAGGCAGAAGTTGATTTAGCTGTCCTGCAGATAATGGCAGCAGATCCCTCTGTTTACAGTGACGGCTTCAGCTCCCTGTATCTTTCCACTCTTTCCTCTGTGTTGCTTCATGAGCATCCCTCTGTTTATCAGAATGAACACCAGGACCACAAAGAATTAGTCCTGACTTTAAAAAGCAGGCTGTGCAGAGGAAGCAGTAAATTTGTTAGGGATGGCAGGAGCGTAGAGGGAGGAAAATCTCCAAAACCTTGGATTACAACAGAAAAGACTTCTGTCTTGATACTAAAAAAATGATAAGCTTTTACATCTTGGAAAAGAGCTTGCTATGCTTGACTCTAATTTCAGCCTCAGTATGGTTAGTGTGTTAAGGAACAGTCAAAGTGAAAATGAGACAGTTTCCCAGCCTTGAAATGACAGGGACATAAGCTCTGTGTCCATAGGGAGGGAGGCCAGATCCCTTTGCTGTTGTCTTTGAGTCGGGGTTTTAATGACTACAGGGAGGAAAAGAGTGTTAGTATAGCAGAACAAAAATGATACAGCTAAGAGGAAATTATTTTTATTGCTAATACATGGGTGCTCGTAATGTTTAATTCTTTACAGCTTATGCTTTATTTGCACATTCTTCCTTCCTTACTCCGCACACTGTAGCGGCAGGACCATATTTCAAAATTACTGCTCTTAAAGACTCCTATTCAGTGGTTTTACCATAAATAAAAATATTTGTCAAAGTTGCCCTGGTGCTCAGACTGGGCAGCACATGCACACAGAGTGGTTCAGCTGCTGTGCCCTCCTGGGCTCTTGCTTTTTACATCCTCCTTATCCTCCCTCCTTTCTGCTGATAGTTTTTTAAAGTTTCCTGGAAATATTTTTTCAGGGTAATGTAGATGTACATTTAATTAAAATTCAGGACAGTCTTTTCTTGATAGAAATTTACGTTTGTTTTCACCAGCAAAGCCAGATGAGGAGAGAGGAGGAGTGTGGGAGCATTTGATGCCCCTGAAAACCGTATTGTGGCAAGAGTAGTTTTAAAGCAGCCCAAGAATTGTCTGTATGACTGGAGGAGAGGGAGGCTTAAATAAAGCGTTGCAGTATTTTATACTTTTAGGTCATTATTTATCTTTTTGGATAATTAATGGAGATTTAGTGTTTGCCATATGCTGTGTGTCTGGTTTAAGGTAAGTGAACTACTGTCAGTTTGCTACAAGGAGCTGCAGAGGGGAGACAACAGCCTGGACATCTGCACTATTTTCCCTTGCATCAGGTGCTAAAAGTCACTAAACGTACTGTGAGTCACAATATTTTTTCCCAATTTGACTCGCTTGCCCAATCGTATTTTTACTTCAGCCTTTAGGCTTGAAAAAGCATGTGCATAATCACTTCATTTTGTGTGGTCTAGGCTATAAAAATGCCCCCTCTGTTCTTTCCATATGAAAAACGTGTTTTTAATTTTGGGGAACTTATATAATTTTCTGTGCTTTCTTTTGTATCTCAGATTAAAAACAAATGCTCCCTTCCCCTAACTTTGCATGTTCCAATTATGGAGTTGTGAAAATAAGTCATCCTTCAGCTTTTGTTACTTTAAAACAGCTATCGGTGATGTCAGAGTCAATACTAAAAGCATTAAGAATGCTGGCAGAATGTAATGCAGCTGCAATCCAACATGATGTTGGAAATGGGGTTGAGAGCATAAAGGCTTTCCATATTCCCAGGGCGCACAACTGCTCGCGGCCTTGGCTTTGATCTCTTCAAAGGCTGCTGCCTCCTCCTAGATGGAGAGACTTGGCTGCCACTCGCTCGCATTGAAAAAAGGCAGAGGTCTCTATTCAGGCAGAAATCAATCACTGTGCAGAAACAATTATGTGTAATTCAACCATCATGAAAACAGGGTGAGATTATGGGTTTGTTACCTGAGTGACTGCGTGGAGATGGGGAGCAGCGGACGCGGGAGTCCTGCTGACATGCCACATCTTGATGACAATTATAGACACATGAATGATGTGGCGGGCGGGGGCGGCGAGATGACAAATGCTGGTCACGCTGTCCAGCAGAGCAGAAAATGAGGTTACAATTGGGAGATAATGTTTGCATATGTAACCATATTTCAGCAAGCTGGGCAACTTCAGGGAATAGCAGAGACTGGCGATCGTAAACAAAGTCCGTGTGTGCCATGACTATCGGCTTTCCACGATACTGAAACGTGCATGTGCAGTGAGAAGCCACGTCCTGAGGAACTAACTGCTTGTTTAAAACAGCCCAGAGGCATTTTTGTCTGGGGGTAGTGGGGAGGGAAGAATTGCCTGGGAAAAGGAGAAATCTCCAGAGTTTGGCCCTCAGAAGGCAGAGGAAGAAATCAAAAATCCGTCTCCATCCCTCGGTGTCTCGGGACGGGGTGGTATTAACATGGCAATGAGCGATGGCTGTTTACCAGCAGCACTGAGGAGCGCGTCTCTGTCTCCTGCCTTCCCCTCCCAGTGGGGATTTTCGCTGGCCTCATGGCAGCGCATCTCTGAGCGAGAGCATTTCTACATTTGCATGGTAACATTTTGGCTGCAGTAGGCTGTTGGTAGTGTGACGTGATGCTCAAAATATCTTCTGATGTATAATGGCCTCCTTTAATTAAGAACTTTCTTTTTTTCTTCCCCTGAGTGGTAAGCACTAGCTGTCTGTCTTGAAAAAGGGAACTGGCATGTGCAGTATCTGCCATGAGAATATTTATTTAAGGTATTATTGCTTATAAAGTCTCAAAATAGTTTTCCTCCCCAAAAGGCAAAATAAAACACAGATGACTGATTATAAAATGGTATCCCTGCTCACTTTGGTACACAGGATGAGCTTTACCTTTTATACTGCTCGGGCTTAGACATCAGAGGCGCAAGAAGCTGCTTTGAGTTACAGATCTTCAAACAATAAGTCAAAACAAAAAATCAATCCCTCCAGTCCCTGGGTGCAGTTAGCTAAAGATAAAAGAGAAAAATAAAGTTATGCTAAAGCAGATAGAGGAAAGGAACAGATATGCCAAGGAAACACAGAGGACAAGTGCAGAGTTGAAGTGGGCCTAGTGTGAGCCAACATCAATGAATTTTTATCTTATCAAAAAGTTTTAGAGTTGCCAATTCTTTTCAAACTGGATCCACTCTGCTCCAGGGCTGCCTGAAGCGTTGTCTTCAATAAAAATTGCTTCTCCCTACCCCCTGCATACCTCCCTCTCACTCCTAAATGTAATCACATGCAGGGATTAGGCTGCACCTCACTCAAGGTATGAAACTTTACTGCAGACTTCAACAGTAAATCAAGGACTCTGATAATCTCTTGTTATTACAAATATGAGCTGAGATTTCTTTTTAAGTATTTGGTGAAAGATGTATAATCTAAAAAAAAAGTAAAACTGTTTTCTTCTGGGGTTATTTCTCCCCCCACCCCACTTCCCAATCAATTTAAATTACAAAGGAATTTCTAAAATAGATTTTTTAAAAATTGATTTGAGTTCTTAAACATTTTTTCATAGCACTTTCATGAAAATTTCTATGTCAGTTAACTGCCTTTATTGAATCAAGTGTGTGGCTTAAGCCTTAACCTATAAAGAGGAAAGCATTGCACCTCAGTGTTGTGATATGCAACCTAAATCCTTCTGTGTGTCTCTTCAGGACTGACATCTCAGGGGTCTAATCAAGCCAAAAAAAGCCTTTTTTTGAAAAGAGGTCTGTTGGCTTTGACCTTTTTCTGGTTTTGTTGCGGAAACAGCATCTTTTGGGGTGATTATAAAATAGGGGTGAGCACGTGTTTGTGTACTGTTGGGAGGAGCTCGAAGTGTCTCTTGGCATCCCTGGATCAGGACAGCTGGTGCTGGTACCTGGCCATGGGCACAAAAGAGGCAGACAGGAGATGGCAATGCTTCAAGTAATAGCTACAGAATACATATCTATCCAACCAAAAGTGAATAATAGACCTAGGTTGTACATTGCCTTCAAGAATACCCGGAATGAACGGATAATCAAAGGATTTTGGGAAATCTTGTTGATGCACGACTTCAGCTCAGTAGCTGGTGTCTCAGGGCCTGTTTCCCTGTCTACAGTGTGGCATAATATCCATTTCAGAGGTGGGGCAACAGAGTAGAAGAGGAAGAATAAAGGGTTCAAAGTATGCAGATTAAAGAATGCTCAGGCAAGGCTATTGATGTTAGGTCTTGCTCTTCAGTGAGAATTTGAGGGGGCGATTTCAGACAGCTGCCTGGTAAACTGGAGCTGGATCTTCTCACTTCAGGCTGTTGAACTGCTGCCTTCGCTGCTTTGAGAAAAACAGAAGGCACCCTTTTCTACGTGAACAGTTGCATGAGCTGCTACAGAGGTGTTTATGGGATTGTGAAATGAATGGAAAAAATTTAGTGGGTATAGATGTTACTGTGAAATATGATGTGAAATACGTGGCCAATGCTGTGAAAAAAAATGGTATCTCTAGTCTCTTGTTTAAATAAGGTGGAAGTTACTGTAGGTAACTACTTAGAATGAATGTTCAGCCAGTTATTGCCTTAAAAAAAACACATAAAAATCTGCAGCTAGATAATTATTCCCATTCATCTCTGGGTAGATTACATCCTAATGATAATATTTTTTTAATTGCTTTAATATTTCTCCTTATGGTTGTCTTCTTTGAAGTGAGGAGCAGCGTGGCATGATACAACAGCAGCGGCTGCACAAGGAGCTGAACTGAAGATGAAGGCTGCCCAGCTACAGCTTGGTGTTGTGGACCTGCTTTTGTCCTTTACCAGTTTTGATTTCCTTCAGTTCAGCTGTAGGTGAAGCCTTGTCATCAGTAACTGTCAGCCTCTCAAAAGAAAAATTTTATGGTTTAGGAGGCAAAAATGGGCTTGGTATCGGATATAATGCCTGCTGACTGGTGTAGTTTTGCAAAAGCCTGTGAGAAGACCAGTGGTCCTTGGGATGGCTGATACAGAGCAGAGATCTGCAAGATAATCCTGCCCAAAGGAGGAGGTTATGCGAGGCCTGTGGTGCATTGTGATCTTTTGTGTCCTTCCTGAAGAATGCTATGCACAAGCTGCAAAGAGTGTTGGTTTGAGTCAGGATGAACTAGGAGACTTACAGGGCTTAAGCAGCCCACTCTGAAATGGAAAGCGCCTTAGCTTGAAGTTATGGAATATATTTTGCTTTTTTCTGTGTTTATTTGAAGGATTTGTTGAATGGAAGCAAAGGCTGGAGAAGAGGTGAATGGGAACTGCAATGCTCTGCCTGGCCCCTCTGCCCCTCCTGCCCTAGGAAAGCAAGCTTGTACCTAGTTGCTTTGGGAAGCATCAGCCATCTCCCTTTCCCATTTCAAATATTTTGATTGAAGTATCGAAGACAAATGTGTTGATTGGACCTGGTTCCTCTCAGTGTGAGGCTTTTCTTTCTTTGTCTTTTGATCTGGCCTAGCTGAGCATCGCAGCAATAGCAGCTGATTGACTTAGTCTGTGTCAACTGACTGCAGTACAGAGACTCGGTTGTTTCAGCTCTCCCAGTACAGCATGCAGGGGATAAACCCAGTAGCTAAATGCTGTGTCAGGCCAGGATGGAGCCCGGGCTAAATGCAGAGCAAGGCCATGGCGTGGAGGTGTGTGCTGAGGAACCAGGAGCCCCTGGGAAACCTGTGGGATGGTGGGGCAGGCATGGTTTCTCAAAGCTGGCCTACTTGGCCTCTGAAGTAAACACTAATTTGCGGTCTCTTCGTAGGGAGGGAGCAGTCTAATAACGCTGGGATAACTTTCCTGCCAGCAGTGCTTGTTGTTCAGGGCAGCATTTAACTTCATCTAATTGGGACACTCAGGTTTCAACAGTCGGCCTGCAAAAATGGCAGACAACCTGAAGGTGCCAGGTGATTTGCTGGATGCCCACGATGAGAGACACATCGCTGGGTCCTCTGAAGGGTGACACCGGCTCACTGGCACGAGCAGACACTTTTGGCAGAGAGGGGGAGGACGGAGCCCTCCTTGGATGGGAATGGGAGCATCAGTGGGTGCGTGGGGAAAGGCTCAGAAGCCTGGATGTGGCTGTGGGGGCAAGGAGTGACCAGCCTGAGCTGCTGGGCACACTTCTGCCCCAGGATATCTCTGGCAGCAAGGAGTCCTCCACGGACACCGGCTCAGAGGTCTACCCCGTTAAGTTCTGTCCCAGTGGAGCCGAGCCTTAAATAACAGGCAGATGTTTGCAGAGCGTGTATTATGGAAATCAGACCAGTCATAACTTGACTGCTCTAAAATAATGCACGTCTCTTCTAAAGAGTGTCGGCTTAGTTTTTTTTGGCTCGAGGCAGAGACAAATTTGTGTGCGCAAGGCAGTGGCCTGTGTGGGGCGGCCGGGGGCCAAGCCGGGCCATTCCCATCCCTCGGGGCGCTCGGGCTGTCCCAGGGCGGCACCGACCTGGCAGCACAGCCCCTGCTCCCGTGGGAGGGTTTCGCTCCTTCCTGCTCCTCCTGGCTATTCCCAGTCCCTGCCCCGAGAGAGCTGGGGGCGCCGAGGCAATTAGGAGGTTGCCGAGGCAATTAGGAGGTTGTCGGTGTGGCCCCGCAGCTGCTGATTTGCATGTCTGCCTACATCGGGCAACTTCCATGTTCATCCACATTCCTCCCCAGGGCTGCCAGCACGTGGCTGTCTCTCAGGAGCTCCTTCCCACGCCGTGACAGGTGCTATCCAGCATGTGACACAAGTCCTGTCCCCGGTGCCCCGAGCTGGTGGGTTCAGCTTGGTGGGGTGGCTCAGCAGCACACGGCAGCTTGGAGACCTCTGGCTGCCTTTCAGAGTTCCTCCTCTTTGAAAGTAGTTGTGGGCAACGCTGCTTTGTCATCAGCACTTGCACAGGGTCACCTGCAGGAGTAATTCAGTGTTAAAACTAAGCCTTAGTCTTGTTGGAAACTTAGTTTATTTTTTACATTTCCCATCTTTCCAAGCCTTGTGCTGATCACATTGCCCTTGAGCAGGTGTTGGTTCCGAGGGAGGAAGGCTGTCTCCTGCTCTCCCTTGGCAGCCTCATCAGCCGGACCTGGGAAAGTATTGAATTAGCTTTATTATGCCACTGATTTGAAGTCATTACTGGTGTAAGCCGATGCAGCTCCATTATTGTTGATGGGATTGGGACTCTTCATGTCACAGGTGAATTGGACTCAATTAACCAAAGCTGTGGTCTTAATTAGAAGCTTGGCTTTCAGTGGCTCCTCCTGGGCCCTGGAGGTGGGACACCCCCTGCCACATCTTGCCACCCCATAGCGAGTCAAGGGGAGAAGGTGCCACTTTTTCCCATGCAGCATCTGCATGGACCATGGGGCATCCTCTCTCGTGCTGCACATCCCCACAGCTTTGCTCTGTGGGAGAGGAAACCCAGCACAAAATGTGGAAAGTGCAAACCTGCCCCTTTGGGCTTGCCAGTGCAGACACCGGTGCCTGTGTCTTGTCAGCTCTGGATCTGTCCCCCTACCCTAAGTAGTCCAGTCAGGGAATGAGCGTTTTGCCCTTTACTTGAGAGACAGTTAGTCAAGGGTTTTGTCAGATACTTGGCTTGACAGACAAAATGGGAGGTTTTGTGTTTTCACTAGCTGACAAGTTTTCAGTGGCCATGCCTGGCTCTCCTGGCACCTGGATGAAGCAACATATCTGTAAGCGCTTTATGAAGAACCTGATGCTCATTATTGCACGTTGAAAAACCCCAGCACAGGGCAGGAATCATCCATATGTGGGACTGGCCAGCAGCACAGCTCCCAGGGAGGTCCAGGGTCCTGCATCCCACTTGGCCTCTGTGGAACAGGAGCCTCTACCCAGTGACCTTGCAAATGGTTTCGTGCACCCCGTCTTCACCTTTCCAAAGGAAAAGGCGGCTCTCCTGAGGCACACTCATGCTGGGGTGCCGCTGCAGCAGGGCTGGAATGCAGCACCATCCCAGGGGCATGCCTGGCTGCCTTCCCTCTGCTGCTGGAGGGAGCGACAGCCTTTTTTTTGAAAGCATGCACCCTCCTGCTAAATATAGCATCAGTGCAGGCTCTATTTTTAGTGTGAGTTTTAAGTGCCTTTTTCAGCAGAAGCCCTGCAGGATTTCTTCAACAGACCCCACATCTGGGTGTCCCGGGAGTTTCTGTCCTTTCCCAGTGAGGAAGGATGTGCTGGGGATGGAGAGCTCATGTGGTGCACATCAGTGGCCCCGTGTGCCACATGCTCACCTGGCTGACTGCTGCAGAACAGGCGGTATAGCGGCTGATTGCTGCCTCCTGCTCAGGAAGAGCTCCTTCCTCTACCTGGCTGCTGGGTTGTTCTGTCCTTTCTCTTACCTCCCAAAGCTGGTAGGAACATAGTAGCCACTTGGAAACCTTTCCTCCTTGGAAGCCTCTCCTCCAAGCTCAGGTGTGGCTGTGGTTGGCCAGCCTGTTCTGGAGTTAAAAGGGACTGAACAATAAGTGTGGATGAATATTGGTTTAACCTGCAGCCTCATATAAATCACTTTCAGACCAGTCTCCCCATTCAAAGTTAGGATTTGGTACCGTTGCTGTTGCACCCTGTCCTGTGTCTAGCTGTGGACTGGCACTCTGGATAGCGAGGAGGGGGTGAGAAGAGGAAAGCCTGGGCAGTGGGAGAAGGCTCAGCTCACTGAGGTTTAGGCTTGTTGTGAACTGTGTTGCTGTGAGTGCTCACTCATCTGGTTGTAGTGCAGGTGGCAGCTTTCCTTGGGCCAAGCAGGAGTTTGAACCCACAAGCAGCCTTGGGGACTGCCCCTCTCTGCTCCACAGCTGTTATGAGCAGCTCCCTTTTCTGGTAGCCATCCAGAAGAACTCGGTGGCTCCCTAACAAGTGGTTGGAAGATACATGAGGGGAGACCCCTGCTTAGCACCTCTGAGTTTGTGATCTGCAAAGCGTGCTTGTTGCTGCACATGCTGTCAGCACTGTCCTGCATGTGACCTGTGCTGGGGGGAGGCAGGGGAGAGAAAGGTGCTGCTATTTTTGTTCCAGTGGTGGTTTATGATGGTTGTTTCATTGCCTAGATAGCTTACAGTGGGTGGCATTCACATCAGACACTACCCCACACCTGAAAAACAGAAAACAAACAAAAGCTGAGATAAGCGGTGCTTTAAGGAAGATCAAAAAGTTGCCTGCATGTTTCTTCTTCTTTGGGAAACCTACAGTACTCCTGACAGATCAAATGCAGGTTTAGGTGTGTATCCATGGGGCCTTTGTAAGCCCCATTTTTCCCCTCTAAAAATGGCAAATGAGTGATATTACTGAGAGGATATGACAAGTTTATGAATCATCCCATCAACACAGAAAAGAAGTATTCTCTGATAAGATTATTTCTGACTCAAAGTAGACGGTCAAACGTGGCCTCAGAAGTTGCTGGGACAGTGCAGGGCATGGTGGGGGACAGTAAAATGGCTGTGTTTCAGGCTATAGCACATGAAACACACTTCTTGTTACTTTATCTCCCTGACAAACTTGCAGTGATGTGCAGGGTACTTTGTGAGCCTGTTTTTTTCTCGTTTAACTCGGCTGTGCTGGAGCAGCCCTTGCTGGTGCTCAGCATACACCTCTGTGTATTTCCAGCCCTGTTACCTCAAACGGGCAGAACCCTGCTGGCCGAATGAAAAGCGTAGCATTGCTGAGCTGTGCTCTCCTGCTAAAGGTTTATGTGCATCTTCATTTCACTTGCATAACTTGCATATGTAGGGGCTACTCTCTGCTGCTATTGCTATGCCACAAGTCAGCCTCTAAACTTAGCTCTGAGCCAAGACATCTTCCCCCAAAGATGCACAGCGCTTCTTTTGCCGTCGCTGCTGACAGGAGGGGGTTATATAATTCAGAGTTCCTCTTTCAGTGCTCTGCAGTGCCTGTGCTTGAGTTTTACCCTTCTCATTCCATGCGTGGTGACCCTTCTGCTGCAGCACGGGGAGCAGTGCCAGGCTGTGCTGGTGTGGGCAGCGGGTGCCTGGCATGCACGGCTGCAGGAGCTGCCACTGGTGTTTCAGGGGGCACGGGGCTGACTCTTCTCCGATCTAAGCAAAATCCTGTGCCAGCTGGGCAATGGGGAGAGATTAATGACTGCCTTGGAAGCCAGTTTTCCAGCCTACTGGCCGGAGGGCAAGCATCATGATAGTTGTAGCAGCTGGTTTGGAGAGGAGGGAAATGAGGGGAAGATAAAATTGCACATCCAGAATGCCAGGGTAGCCTGTGTCCATGCTTTGATGTCTTCTCTCTCCACACCCTCCTGTGGGTTAAAAATGAAACTAGACTGCATTTATAATGGGTGTGTGAATATCTGTATTTAGCTGCTGCAAGCAGGCTCCTGGCCTGAGTCCTTGTATGTGGAGAGATACGATTTGGCCAAATGCAGGAATGAGTGTTTTCTGTGCTCTAATTGTGGGGACACACAGACACATGTCATCTCATCAGTTCAGACATCACAGCTTAACAAATTCTGACATACATGTACGTGCTGGGTTATGAAAAAGGGATAAAGGGAGATTAAATACTCTTTAATTCCTCCTTAATGGTCCTGAAGTGTTTAAGTCATGGTTAGCGCTGTGGGAAGAAGGCTCATTCGGGTCTGCAGTGAGAACACAGGCACACAGGTTTATTTCCAGTGAAATAAACAAATGTAGCTGCCTCTAAACCTTTGAAATCAATTTGCACATCCAGCGAAGCAGGGCTGAACATCCTCCCTGCAGTGCCCATTGCAGAGGGCAGGAGCCATCCTGGCACCTTCAGGAAGACCAGGGCAAAAGATGGGGTTCCTCCCGAGTGGCAGATGGGGTTTGCACATGGAGGCAGGTAGCTCAGAGGAATTGTTTTCCTCCTGTTACTGTGCAACACTTCTGCATCCACTTTTGCATGGCGTGCTTTAATCAGCAGCCCTCCCCTCTTGGCCCCCGGGCCTTGAAATTCCACAAAACCCAATTAAGAGAGATGAGAGAGCTCTAGCATGTATACATATGAAATTTCAGAAGGCTGAAAAAGAGACTCTTAATACCATAAAGCCTGCCCTAAAGTAAAATTTGCATCAGAAATCTACATAGTTAACCCCGTGAGGAAGACAGAGTAGCTGAGTACAACTTTTTCCCCCCCAGAGGGGTAACTTATCCAGGTCTGCTCGGTTTGGCATCAGCCTACTTGCAGCTGAGGAGTGCTGCAGAGCAAGCCCTGTGCCTCGTATACAGCCTGCAGAGAGCATCAAGGAATTGTAGCTCCCACTTCAGAGACTGTGCTGCAGTGTCCCAAACAGAAAAAAAAAAACCACCCCAGCCTGAGAAGATCATGCAGACTTCTCTAGGTTGGTAACCAAAAGCAGACTGGGTGGATGAGGTGCTTGTGTAGACTCATTAAAGGAAGTATTCAAGACTGATCTAATTATCACTTACAGATTCAGCACATTCAGCCCAGTGTTCCAAGTATTTCAGGCCTTACTAACCTGGTGCTATAGTGGCTAGTTTAAGTTGCCCATCATGAACTATCCTGAGAAAGACAGCCACCTTTAAAAGAATTACAAGCAAACAAAAAACCCTCAGCAAATCCACTCCTTTCTGTATGGCTTGAGTGTTGAGAGGGGAACTGGGGATAAAGCTTTATTCCCCTTCCATGCTTTTATCTATCTCTTTTGCTATCTTGTTTGTATAAGATACAAAATTTCTCCTTCTATGATCCTACTTACAGCTTAATCACATACTAATTGGGGACCTAACTTCCATTGCTCTGCTCTTTTCTGGGTCTCTGTATCCTCCCTAAGAACAGTGCACAAGTACCCTCTTCAATTAAGACAAATGAAACAAGAGCTAAAAACTCTCATCTGAAGGCTTTACATGATTCCCTCAGTTAACAGCGATGGGTTTGGCTGTAAAGCGGCTACAATCTGGGGAGGACGGTGGTGGGGACTGGGCAGTGTGCTGGGAACACAGGTAAGTATTTCCCTGCAAAAACACGAGGCCTCAAAGCTGCTTTTTTTATTACCTCCGGATTCTGCAAAGGGCTGGTTATCTCACGCTGCGAGCCAGCATGATCAAAGCCCCGGGAAAGGTCAGGCATTCCTGCAGGAGTGACACTCAGCTGCCTGCCGGCAGCGCTCCTGCAGCCCACAGCTCCCACAGCCCGGCCGCGGCACCCAACTGAAATCCTTTATCTTGTTAACGAGTGAACCTACAGATTAGCCAGCCTGGCCTTAGCTTGATGTCGAGAGCATGTGACACCTGGCCTGGGCCTTCTGAAGAGGAAAGGTGGTTGTTTTTTAAAAAAAATAGTGTTGTGGGGGAGGCAGCATTTCCTTCCTCTGACTTAGCGCGAGAGAGTTAATGCTGATAAAAGCTGTGCTCTGTCTGTGCTACACCGAGGGGCTGCTCTCCTCATGTTCTCAGCTCCTAGCTCTGTGCAATTGATAAAAACGGTGAGTGCCAAAATCCTGGGCAGATGAGAAATCATCTACAGTGCCTTCAGTGAGAGGATATTGTTTTCTCACTGATTTGATAGACTTTTGATGGACTCTGTTTGATAGACTGGTATTCAGTTTCTCACTTTGAGCTGGTTGTCCCCCACAAGCTGCTTGTGTGTGGACAGGGAGGTGTGGGAGGGCGAGTGGAAGGAAGAGGTGTTTGAGATGAGCAAATCCTGTCTGTCTCTGCTTCCGCACACGAGGCGCTGTAGCTTTGCATCTGTGCTAGTCCAGTGGCATGGGAGAAGTACATCCCTTGAGTAGGGGTGACAAAGATTCGCCCCCTGCCTCATGGTCCTGTCTCTGGCTGTCTGGAGGGTGACTGTCCTTAGCCTGGTTGGTTGGCATAGGGTATTTGACATCTTTGTCTTCAGGCGTGGATGCTGAAACTCTGAGAAAGGCAAGGAGAACTCTGCCTGTGTCATAGTGTGAGTAGTGTCTTGGCTGTGAGGTGGTGGAATTATGTTAACTGCCTGAAATTTGAGGTAATTTTCAGTTTCAGATGAGGCTAAGGTATCCTTATTCTAGGTGTAGGATAGAAGTAAGAGGGACCATAATTTTTCCCCATCAGAAAGGGTACTTTTGCCATAAATAGGAAAATAATTTTATTTTTTTAGAGCAGAGCACTTGATTCCTTGATTAAAAGGCTTAAATGAATGCCCCTTAATCTGTCTCCCAGCCTGTTTCTCGAAAAAGGGGGCAGTAAAAATTTGCCTCATCTGCATGTAAACGTGGCAAACTGTGTGGCTGGCTGTGGACATGAGGCCTCTCGAGCAAACTCAAAATGCCTGTGTGCAGCATCTATTGGGCCTGCAGCAGGAGTGCCTGTGTCTCCTGCCTGACTGCCAGATGATCCTCAGATCATCCAGCTAAAAAGTCTGCTCCCTCTGCAGGGGAGAGGTGAGGGTCTGGTCCTTGCCTCTGAAATGATGGCAATGGGGAAGGAGTCTGCCTGTTCTGGTAGGAGCAGGGGAAAGCCAGAGAGAGCAGGAAGGAGCAGGGGGAAAAAAAAACCCAAATGAAAAATTGTCTCCAGTATGTGGTTGCCAGCCTTGCCCACGTTGCTGGCTGGGGTGGCAGCTGGAGGGGCTGCTGGGTGGGAGCATTGCTGGCAGAGTTTGCCCAGCCCCAGTGCCAGGCCAGGCTGGACACTGCAGCAGCAGCTCCAGTGTTTGCTGCCCCATGACAGCCTCTGTAGGATGGGTGGGTCTCATGCAGCTCTCTTGTGTGTCCACACCAAAAAAGAAAAGGATTAAAGTTGCATTGGGGCATCTGTGGCACTCTTGACCATTTGCCCTGTCAGCAGTGGAGGGGGTGAGGGGCTGAGTGCTTCCCCAAGCTCTCCTGGCATGAGCTATTTTTTTGCCTGATAAATTGTTTAGTGGTGTTTTGCAAACTCTAACATGCTGTGTTTCCCCTAAGCACAGCCTTTATTGCAGTGAAAAGTAGCAAGGAGGGATGTAGTTATGATAAGAAATTGTCCATCCCAGCCTCTGCCATGCTTTGAGAAGAGAGTTAATTGCACAGGGGAAGACTAATTGAATGAAAAATCAAACAGTTGGTAATGACAGGCTGACGGTAAACTTTGGAAGTGCCTCTTTAATGCAGTTGATCATAACTCTCATATGATGTTGTTTGAGTTTAGTAGGATTGAAATATAATTGCAGGATGACCCATTACTACTCGTGGGGCTCTATGTGCAGCTCTAAGCCCATCTGGAAGGGTGATTTACTGGAGGCTTGGGCAATCTGGCAATTTAGGTGTTTTTACAATGTTTAGACTTCTACCCATGTTATAAAGCACAGCCCAGGGCTTTTATGAGGACATAGGTGCCTGCTGCACAAAACTTAGGTTGTGGGCTGGGGGTGTTTTTTTGTTTTTAAGAGTGATTTTTAAATTTTAAAGGCAGCTCTTGAATTAAAAACAAAAAAAAACCAAAAAACCCCAAGTCTAGCAGCAGGCAGAAATATCCTGTGCAGGATTTAAAAGGCATCACGTGTCTTGTGCATACCAGCAACCCTTTTTAAGCCCTGTGGCCAAGTGGGTGAAGAAGCTTAGTGGTAACAGACCAGATTGAGTGGGGTGGGAAGAGGGAGTAGGTGAGCCCCATGTTTCTTCCTGTCTCCCCCATCTCATGGGCTGCCACCCCGGCCACCAGAGTGTCTTCTGGTCAGTGCCCAGGACAGCCATGCACCTGCATGGGTAAGGCCTGAAAGCTGAAGGAAGTGCCTGGGTTTGGGGAGCCTGAGGGTGCTGTGCAGTAAAATGAGCCAAGCAGGGCCAGACGCCCCGGAAGCTTTCCCAGGGATGAGTGCAGGGCGATGGAGCAGAGGCAAGGATGGGTGGTGAACAGGGCTAGTGAAGAGTTGGAGGAAAGCCGATGCCACCAACACAGGGAAAGATGCATTTTCTTAGAATCATAGAATATCCTCAGTTGGAAGGGGCCCACAAGGATCATCGAAGCCCAAGTCCTGGCCCTGCACAGAACACCCCAGGAGTCACACCACATGCCTGAGTTTGTGTCCAAACACTTCTTGAACTCTTGTCAGGCTGATGCTGTGACCACTTCTCTGGGAAACCTGTTCCAGTGCCCAACCACCCTCTGGGTGAAAAAACTTTTTCTGATATCCAACCTAAACCTCCCCTGACACAGTTTTGCTTAGGGTCCTGAGGACTCCTTGGGTCGCAAGTCATCTAACTCCAAAGCTGATGTAGGAGCATCTCTCCAGGGCTTCTTTGTTGGTTTCCCTCTGTGTCTGTAGGCAGGGCTTGTCGTGAGGTTGCTATATCTGCTTTTTGGGGAACGGAAGAAAAACATTTCCTAAGCTAGAAAAACATTTCCTAAGCTGTCCTGGGAGAGATGCACACAGCACAAAAGTGGGGTGCTCTGTCTTATCTGGATATGCTTTTTCCACTCCACCTGCAAACAGGCAGCTTGCACAGGTCCATTATAATGACAGTCCTCCCCATGGCTGGGAGGCATCAGTCTGGATTTTTTTATGTCTTCTAAGATGCCATGTGGCAAATAAGACTAAAAATAATGAGCATTTAGATTTTGTGTCAGTAGCTCAGCATCCAGCTGTGTTATGTGGTAGGTTTATTGCTCCTCCTTTTTTCAAGAGTCCAGATGAAACATTCGGCATCAATGATTTGGGCCAAAAAAAGTGTTTCTAGCCCTGCTTCTTTGAGCCCATGCCTTGTTCAGGTCATTCGTTGCTTGTCCTTAGCTGTGTGCTGTGATTTTTGTATTTTTAGCTGCATAAAAATGTAATTTTAGGGCATGTTTTTGTGTCTCATTGATGTGACAAACCCTCGTGGGAATGATCTATAAAATTAAGTTAGTAGCTTTTCAACACTTCTGTTTGTACTGAAATCATCTTGCACAATGTGGTAGAGGAATAATTCCTGTTGTGACCTTCTACTGATGGTTCAAATAACCTGTCTAAGAGACATCCTGTTTCTGGAGGGCCCTATTGCTTTAATTCCTGTTAAAATTGGTTTTGTCTTCTGTGGAACAGTGCTGCTGAAATTAAACACTTGCAAATGCGTTTTACCTCCAGATAAACGTTGCAGTTTGCATTTTCAATCCCAGTGACGCTTTAGCAGACTGCTACTTTTGGCCTAATCATTTGTACATTTTTAGGGGATTTTTTTTTTTTTTTTTTTTTTAGTTTAAAAATGAATATTTTATTTTAAGCCTTTGGACCATCTTGCCCACATCCAGTGATGGATGTCTAATGAGATGACTTTTTGCCTCCACTAAATGGTTATATTGTTTGCACTGATGTATGCTAAGACTTGATGCATTAAATCTTTGGTCATTAGCCGATGCCATTAGCAGAAAAGTCCAAATCACTTAGAGCTGGGACTTAAGACTTTTCATTAAAACCTGAATTTGCATGTTATTGGATAAATCTGTTAATACGCTTTAGCCGGACTCAAGGAAGTTACTTGAAAACTTTTCACGGTGCGTACGCAGGGTCAGTGATGCCTGAGAGCCTCGGATTTGGAGAAAATGCCCCCTCTGAGGGCATGTGCTGAGCAACCCCTGCATCCATCCCACCTGCCCTGCCTGCCCCCACCACCCGTAATGCTGTGCATGCAGCCCCAGCTGCCAGCACTGCACTTCATGTTGGCTCAGGTCTGCTCCTCTGCTNCCTGCCCTGCCTGCCCCCACCACCCGTAATGCCGTGCATGCAGCCCCAGCTGCCAGCACGCCAGGAAACCCCTCTGAAGGAGCTAAAATCCCAGCAGCAGGGTCTCCTCACCTCATGGCTAATTGGGGCACCCCTTCCTGCCACTTTGGAGCCAGAGGGGGTTTTGGCCTCAGCACTGGTTTCCCTGCAGGAGTCTTCAAGCAGCATCAGTGTGGTGGGGAACAGGGCTTGCCAGGAGTAAAGGCCAGCTGAGAGGAGTCATTGATGTAATCAAATTTGTCACTCCTTTATCATCACATCTGTTCCTATCTTTTTTTCTTTCTGTCCCTGGTGTTTTAGAGGGCGGATGAGGCAAGAGCACTTCCAAAAACATCAGTCATGTTAGGTAGCTTGACCAGCCCAGTGTGATCTCTGCTTTGCTAGAAGTAAGAAGATGCTGCCTGGTCAACCTTTAAGTTGCAGACTTAGCCATGGTAGACAGAGGTTTTGAAAATGTAAAGGTGTGCCAGATGCTCAGACAGGTGTCGAGCCCTTGTCCTTACCTCTTATATGACAGGACTAAGTTGTTTTCCCAATACATGTCATACTCTTGCATTTTCTTAATTGAGAACACCTCTATTCAGTGCATCTTGAAAACTGCAGCTCAGAGAGAAGTTGACCCATTTCTCAGTTTTCTGATATGTCTTTGTTATGACATATGGTGGTGGATAGGCTGTAACATAGACTTAATATAAATACATTTAAGAGAGGTCCTATTTCAAGCACTTTTGATCCACTGTGTGTGCAGTGCCGAAAGTCATCTTCCTGTCACCAGGGTGCAGGATGGATTTTTTTCTTCGTTCCCCCCAGGAGCCTGGGTCTGTATCCTGTGGGACTTGAGGAGGCCGATGAGGAAAAGTCATCCCATCCTGTGACGCATGTTGTCTGCCAGAACAGAAATGCTGGGCTTCAGAGGTTGTTGTGGGACAACCTGCTTTCACACAACACTTGTGTGCTTATGTGGTAGATGGAGTTTTACTTGCCTGAGCCATTTCCAAGGTTTGAACATTGGACTGAAGCACGTCCTTCTGCCTGTGAGAGAAGCACATGATCTTGTGGGTCTGAGTACGCCAGAGAAAATGCCAAAGTTGTTGTGAGCAGGGATCCTGATAACCTCGAGGCAAGCAAAACAAGCTCATGTCTTTGTCTTAACTCAGCAGACAGCTCTGGTGACAGAAACCAGAGCAGCTTTGTCCAGGAAAGAGCTGAAGATGGCCCAAGAGGTGACACCAGGATAGATTCCAGCCTCCTTCCCCCCACTCAGAACCCCTGGGGGTCCCTGGTCACATTCCACTGTTCCCCCACTAGCAAGCTGCTGGGCTCTGGGCACTGGCTCCTCTGATGTCCAGTGGGCTTCCTCTGGTGGCTTAGGACAATTGTCCTTATTGTCCAAGCAAGCAATAAGCCAGAAGTCTGCGACCCAGGGGCCTCAAGCTTGGGTTTGTTGGAACATTGCTGGGCCTCTGTTCTCTTTAGCCACTAATGAACTGAAAGTGTTCTGGATAGGTCTGGAAACAATAGGGAGAACACCTTTTCAGCTGATGGAATTGCTTGTATGTGACAAGGATGCAGTAGGCTAAAGAAGGGATACTGTGCAGGGCAAAGGCTCATGGGCTGTGTCACCATCCAGGGCATTTGTAGTGGCAGCAGTCCCATTTACCAAGTTTTTGGGGGTGCTAAGAGACTCCTGGGGTTGAGTGTGTGATTTGATGATGCAGGTTCCTGCTTCTTGGGTATGGGGCTCATCTTTACATCAGGAAAAAGATGAGCTGTTCAGGATGGCCAAAGTTAAAGGACCTTCTTGCAGAAATCAGAGCTTAAAACAAGCACTGGCTGTCAAATCGTGGAGTGTTTGCTGGCAGCTGATCTCCATCTAAGAGTACTCATTGCTGAGTTCAGAGAGTGAAATAAGACATTGCAAAATATTGTAACAGGGAAAGTCTTTTCTGTAAGCATGTGGCTTTTCTGCTAATTAAATGCCCTATCAGTGATATTTCCAAAACCAATGGGCTGTGTAAAACTGGGTGTAATCTCTGTATATGTGAACTCGCAGTGCAGAAATTGACATGAGCTTGTCCTCCCCTGATCAGAGCCTTTACAAGACCTGCCTGGCTCCCCACATGGTTCACCAGCACTCCAGGTCTCCCAACAGCCTTCCTGAGCAGGCAAGAACAAACAAATTAAGCAGTCATGGGAGATAAGAAAATGGATATAGCAGGGGATTTCTAATCAAGCTATTTTAATACTGGATGTGCTTTAATCACTTACTTAA
This sequence comes from Hypocryptadius cinnamomeus, assembly GCA_013400635.1. Taxonomy (NCBI): domain Eukaryota; kingdom Metazoa; phylum Chordata; class Aves; order Passeriformes; family Zosteropidae; genus Hypocryptadius; species Hypocryptadius cinnamomeus. Next base: position 27,886 of record VYZP01057742.1, on the reverse strand, counting down.
TGGCAGTGCTTAATGAACACTTGAAATAAAGCATGTTTCTGTCAGATATTCAACACCCATGTTTTTAAAGCTGTCTTGAGGGAACTCAAATGTTTATTACAACTTTTCAGCAAAAAAAATCACAGTTGTGCTATATTAATTTCCAAGATTGAAGGGGAGGGAGGGGTGAAAAAAGTTGGAAAAAAGACAAAAATGTAGACAAGCCAATAGTGGTGGTTTCTCACTAATGTTGCAATTAACCTGAATTTAGTGACTGATTATAATCCATCTATCCAGCTAGATACTTATTCTAGGCTTTGTCAAATCACATTTACGCTTTCCTTTGCAATGCTCCCCTGGCTGTTGCACTGAATTTTTTATTGCACACCAACCTTTTGGACTTCAGGCAGAGCAGTTTTCTCCAGTTCCTCTTGCCTGTCCTTGTATGCTTCCAGAACTTTCAGCCATGACACCCCTTTGCTTCAGGTGCTGATCTTTGTGCCTGTGGACTGTGGCATGGTCCTGTTGGCCATGAAGCTGGCTTTCCGTGCATTGCAGACACAGCCACTTGCTCCTGGGCTTCCCAAAAAGGAAAGTGGTGTGAGCAACTGGAAAAAGGTCACAAACTCTTCTTGCTCCCAAATAACCATGGGAAGCTCTAGTAAGCATCCTGGGTGCCTCCTTTACCTGCTGATGAGGTACTGGCAACTTCTCTCCAACTTCTAAGGGCTCCTGGCATGCTCTGGTTTCATGATGCAGTGTGTCCTTGGGAGATGGGGAAACTTTCAATAACTAAGTTAGAGTAACTTTCTTGTTCTGCTCTTTCCTGACTCCCAGCACTAAGTGCAACTTAGTTCCATGGTGAAGAGTTGAATACAGTACATGAGGAAAAGGAGGCCTTTTTTTCTGACCTCATCAAGCCATCAGTCTGCCCCCTGAAATGTGTGGTTTTGATTTTAGTTTTGTTCTGAGTAAGTGTTAGCAGTTGTGAAGCTGAAAGTTTCACATCAGCATCGATGCAGCATTTCACTGCACCTCCTTAAAATGGCGAGTCCCTGGGGTGTCCCCCCTGCTGTTGGTAAGCATGAAAGGTCAGTGAGATAAATGGCCTCCTGCTGCCCAGTTGTGAAGCAGGGTTAAAAGACTGCACCTTTTTTATTTGTCTTTCATAAATCACAGTATTCCTAAGCCACTGTTTCCTGTGAGCAGCGTGTTCCTGTGGGTGTGCTTTCCTATCCCTGTTCCTTTTAGCTTCAGGTGAGGCTAAAAGTAATGCTGTAAGCCACCCCCCACCATAGCCATTCTGGCATTTTCCCAACTGCACTGTCCAAGGATTGGAGAAGGTTTTGAAAATTAAGTATAAAATTATCTCTGCTGTCAAGAGCCTAGAAATAAGCTGGCTTTGGACATAAAACTCTTTTCTCTAAACAATGGTTTAGGGACAGGGGAGTAACCTGAGCTCTCTATATATTGACCTTGCTGCATCTTTGTGAAGTTGTCTATGAAAAGGGATTGTACAATTGCTCCCAGGGAGATGGCAAATTGTGATTGCTATTACTGCTGGTGCTGATGAGCTTTTTTCTTCTACTGGTAACTAGTTTTGGCCAAAACACATTTCTGTTACCTCCTCCTTTTCCACCATTGGTGCTCCTTTGCTGAAGCCTGTCCATGATGAACCCAGACGTGGGCCTGGTTTTGACATTGCTCCAAAATAACATTCTTCTTGATCTTGCATTTTTATTGCAGCAGCTAGTCAGCAAAGGCATAAATACGGAGTTAGTTTAGCCATTAAAATGCTGTTGGTATTTTGAGAGGACAACTGAAACTGCTGTCTTCTGGGTTTGCTGAAACCTTCAGCCTAAGGATGATTTTGGGGCTCCAGAAATGAGAATAGGCTAAAAAGGGATGAATTTTTCTTGTCTCTTTAGATCAAGGTAGCCTCAAATTCTCCCACAATAACAAGACCATTTAGTCTTTTTATTTTGAGGCATAACAGTAGTGGAAAGGTTTGGAGATGTTTTGGTGATGGGGTTTTTTTGAGAAGCTATCTGTTGTGTTTTCCCCCTAAACTTAACGCTTGCTGTCAAAAAGTTGAAGCTGTTTCTTCAAATGACCCACTCTTTCAGGAATGGAAGGGAATGCATGCATTTATTCTTCCTTAAGTTGGTTTGGTTGTTTTTTTTTTCAGTTGACTTATTTTAGTCTTAATTGAAAAGACCATCTGCTAGTATCTGTAACCAATGCATAACGTACTGACAGGAAAGGAAGAGTGGACAGGCTGGAGCCTTTTTTTTTGCTTTTTAGAAACGACTTCATGTTTAAAGAAAGGAGGAAAAATAAAAACCAACCCAGCACATCTTTGGATGTTGACGAGGGACGCTCGGGTCCTGTGTGCAGAGGCTCGCTTGCCTCATGGTTCTCTGCAAAGCTCCCTGCCTGCCTGCGACCTCCTTTGTGGATGCGTGTCCTTTGAAGGGTCATTAATTTAATATCTTTCTCTGTGCAGCAGCTGGAACAAATGGTGGCCCCAGCTCCAGCAGGAGCTCCCAGCTGCCCGCCTCGCCCAGCGCTGACCTACAGGCATTTTTGCCGTGGCTGTCTCAGGCTTTTTATAGTTTTTGCACACTTGTTGCATATAAGATACCTTACAGGTGTGGGCCTTCAGTGAAGCATTCGCTGGATGTTTGGGGAGGGCTTGAGGTTTGTTTTTTTTCTGGAGCCTTGCTTTTCTTCAGAAGCATTTCAAAAATGAGGGAAAACTTACTGGGTTCAGGCTGAATTTGTGCCGCAGCATTTCACCATGAACTCACCAGAGATAATCTGAACCATCTCACAGTGTGCTCCTCGGATGAGAGGGCAGGCACATGTCTGAAATGGTGAGTGGCTCTGTGAGTGCAGGTGCGGCACTGCCAGTGCAGGGCACTTGCAGGGGTCACCCAGCCATGTGGCAGCAGCTGTGCCAGTGTCGCAGCCAGGGGATTTCTCACTCTGCTCCTTGCCCTGGCCAAAATGCCTGAGTACGTTCAAGCTTTACCACTTGCAGACTGTGATTGCTGTTTGCAAGGGAAGTGTTTGCTGTTGTCCTGACCTGTTCCTGAGTTATTTTAACACAGCAATAGCTTTAAACAGGTGTCTGGTGCATAGCAAAGCTCCTGCTGGGATAACGCTGACTGCTGGGTCAGGGCCCTCTTCCCTGCAAGCTCTTACCTTTTGCCCACCAACATTGTACTGGGGATTTTGGGGTTTTGTTTCAGGTCAGTCATGAAACTGAACAGCAGTTTCATCTTAGCCCTAACTGGCCAAATAATTTGGCTCCTACTGTTTCCAGTACAGTTGCCGTCCTTCAGGGGACTGTCCCCTGTCTGCACTGCCTCAGTTCAGCCTGAGAGCACATGCTTGGGAGAAATAAAAGATACCAACTGGGAAGGCCAAGCTGATGAGCAAAAGTGCCCCAGGGAGGGCAGCACAGAGGCCAGCTCCCAAAGGATACTGGCATGGTCTGTGCTGCAAGACTGTGCTCTGAGACAGGAGCCCTGGTGGCCGTGTGGTCTCTGAGAAGGAGACCACCGAGGCTGAGTCGCTCAGGAGTGTCCCTTTGAGCTGAGTACTGTGAGGCACAGCTGTGTGTCCCTAGACCAACAGAAAGAGGCTATCCCTTTGCCATTAGCCTTTAGTGTTTGTAACAGGTAACACACGCATGATAAGGTGTCCTAAAACATAACAGGAGGTCTTCAGGTTGTAAACAACAGGTGCTCATTTGTAGTAATTTACTGTTCCAAATTGTATATCTTGTGCTGTACTGTATGTCCCATTTCCTTTACTTTCCAGGTCATGTGAAGTGCCCTAGGCACAGAGAATGGAACTTCAGTGGTGTAGTAATACACCATTTATGTGGTATCAGAGCTGTGCTAGGGACAGCTTCAACAAACGTTCAGCTTCTTCAGATTGTCTTGGAAATGAGAATAGAAATGGAAATTTAATCCTCATTCACTTTATTGTGGTTTAGGAGCTGCTTGAGTACCTACTTGCACCAAAATGCTATGTTTTTGGTGGGTGGATGAAGTATAATTTCCGTACTGAAATACTGAAGAACCTCATGTAGGACAGTGTGTAATTATGTAATTGTCTTGTTGAAGGCTTGAGGACTGATAGGATTTTGCAGATTTTCAGGCTGTGCTGAGGAGAAAAGACACTCTATGGACCATGCCTGAATTAGATATAAATGTCACCAATGTGCCAAGGAGAGCTGGTTGTGGGCTTGGTCAGCAGGTGCTCAGCAAGCCATGGGGAATGGAGTTCCCCCTGCATGGAGGTCATGTTGACCAAGACTGGATGGATCTCTGTCAGTCTCTCAAGTGTTTCTGTAGCTGTGTGCATTGTCTTTGGAGGATTTGGGGAGACAGATGTAGTAGGGATGCCATGTTTGTGGGAGGAGGAAGCCAGTGGGTAAAGACTGGGAAGCAGTAGAAGCAGTGTCATCAGCACAGTTTTGTACCTCAGTGTGAGGTGGGATTTGGCCATGGCTCACAGCCCTGGAAAGCAGTAGTGCCCACTGGGAGCAGTAGATAGTGAAAGGGGCTTTGGCAGCATCCCGAGCCCAGATGTCCCCAGAGCAAAGGGTGTAGGGCAGTGTCCATGGAACTGGATGGGATGCCTGGGGCCAATCCCTTACTGGAGCAGGGGGTGGAAGGGTTGAGAGGGTGGCAAGAGGGGCATCCAGGTGTCTGCATATGAGGTCTTGGTCTCCTGCCTGAACCCTCTCTGTGAGGAAGGCCCAGATAACCCATCTGGGTTGCCTTGTAGGGCAGGTGCCATGGCAGAGCCACTTCAAGTCCATAGGGCTTTTGGAAAATATGTCATCTGGCCTTTCTCCTCCTGGTTTCATCGTGCATGTGTGTCCTCCTGCTGTTGATCGCTGTGGCCATCTCGGTGGGACCCGAGGGAATGGGGAGGCTCAGCCTGTGCCCAGTTGCTGCCTCGCTGGGGCAACTAGCAGGTTTTATCTGCCAGAGATCCCTGGGTCTTCCCAAAGCAGTGTGGGGCAGTCAGGCTGGGAAGCTTTGCATTATTGCTATTTTTTATTGTTACTTTTTTTTCCTCCCAATTTCTGGCTCTGCAGACCCCCAAATGCTCTTAATGGAGATATGGCCCGTTTATATGTTAATTTTAAGCCCGCTGACAAGCGGTTTGCTTTTCTCCTGACTTCTCACGGTTCCTTCGCCCGTTGAAAGCCGCTGCCATGGGCTTAGGGGATAAGGTGCCGAGAATTAGAAAATAAAATAAAATCTGCAGGATGCTGGAGAGCGAGGGGGTACAGGGATTGGCATGCTCCAAGTATAAATGGGTGATTTCTGAAAGCAAGGAACCCTGATACCAGGGGCGTGCATGACAATTACATCCAGCACAATACAAAATGTTAATTACTAAATTTTGAGAAATTAATGCTGATTAGCAGCTGTGTGTGTGTGTGACCTAAATACATCTATTGCTTATCTTTATTCATAATATACAGTTTATTGTTGATAAAGTAACGGCTGAATGGTGGGCTGGCCCACGAGTCTCATAGCTAAAGACTGAGGCCTGATTTGTAAATCGTCTGAAATTCGTTGGCATCTGTTTTTTGTGGAATTTATACGGATGGGGAAGATGAATAGCAGTCTGAGCTATCCCCTTTACAACTCAACTCATAGATATTATTGAGAATTCATATTGCTTTTATTATTTGGTCACAAAAATGGACCTAATGCTTGTTGGCTTTAAAACACCTACTAGCGCTGCTTTCTCTCTCCATCTTGCAAAATATAAGACAAGGCCGAAGCTTAAATTAAAATCCTCAGGTTCTTATCTCTTTCCCACAGGAAAGCAAATCTGTGTTGAAAACCGTAAAATTAAGAGGAGAGCAAGGATAGCATAATTTAGCAAAAATTCATGGCACCAGATTCTGAGCTATATGACTGGAGGGATAGGTCAGACATTAAGAAGATACTGCCTGCTAATGCAAGTTCCTTAAGGTGGTGCTCTGGAAACAAGGAAAGCAGAAAATGCTGCACTGGTTCCCGTTTGCTCCCTTTCCTCTACTCCTACCAGCCTTACCAATAAATTGAGTTGTCCATTTAATAACCCATCTGCTTCCAGAAGTCCAGAAAAATCATGGACTTGTGCATGGAGCTATGTCTTAACATCTGCTTTGTGCCAGAATTTCAATGACCTCAAAGAAAATTGTTCATTGGCCTCTTCAATTATTATTATTATTTTAATTCCTTATGTTTGGCAGCTGTCCTTGCTGTCAGTGTGTCTGTCTGAAGGATAGCTTTATTTTTTTTGGGGGGGTTTTATTAATAACCTGTTTGTTCCATAATTATTTGTGCTAAGGGGCAAGGTAGAGTGGCAGGGCACAAATGAGGAGTGCCTGTTACATGCTGGCATCATCACTGTGGCTCGTCCCACCGTGGAAAGAGCAACTTGAGTTTCAAGCAGCATTAATAATGCAGGATTTCATTGGGATTGAGGAGTTCTGTTGTCTTGCAGCCTTGATCTTAGGGGGTAATTTTGGACAGCATTCTTCTGTTGTGCTGCCTGCCTCCTCCCCTGTGCCTCTGCACTCTGGGAAGTGCTGGTGGGAAGTGTGCAGCTTGCCCTGCAAGGACATCACCTTATGGCACCCATTTCAGGACCCTCGTGGGCCTTTGTAGCGCTTTGAGTTCTCCTTGATAGTCAGAGGCTTTCCAGCTGTCCCGTGTGCTCAGCAGGTCTCCCCTCTGACTAACCCTCTGGAGAGGCCACTGCCAACTTCTCATATATGAAATCAGCCTTCTAAGGGTGACTCTTTAGTTACCCAGTAGACAGACAAGAGTTTTCAACCAGAGTTTGTAAAACTGCAAGGGAACCTGCTGTTCCTCTGGTGATGGCAGGGGTTTGTCCCAGCTGTGCCATGCCACGGCCATGCAGGAAGAGCAGTGGGGAGGAAAAGGGAAGCTGATGAAGCTTTTAAGGCTGGAGATATGGCAAACCTGTACTTTAAGCCTTCTTTTTTTAAATGCTGTTCCCGTAACCAAAGGGTTTCTCCAGCACTGCTGCTGACTCTGCTGTCCTTAGGTCAGAGCCCTTGGTGCACAGTGCCTGCCTGCCCAGCATGTTGCTTCTCCTGCCCTGCAGCTCTCCATTTGCCATTTCCGCAGCCCTGTCTCAATGTCTCCCAAATGCCTTTCTTCCTGCTCCCGGCCCCCACCCATTTCCCTGCATTTCCTCAATATCTGCATCCCTCTTCGGGTGCCAGTGGTTTGAGGATGCCGATTCTGGCAGCAAACCTGCTTTCCATCCACTAGCCCCAATGTCATGTGTGTCCATCTGTTTCCCCTGCTTCAGTAATGCAAATATTTTAAAATAGCATTTTGGAAATGTTGGTTAGTTGTTGTTTTTTTTTTTCAAAGCAGGAGCCTCACCTCGCTAACACAATTTAATCTTTGTTCTTCTCTTGCAGTCCAACAAGGTGCCCGTGGTACAGCCTTCTCATGCGGTTCACCCCCTCACCCCTCTTATCACCTACAGCGATGAGCACTTTTCCCCGGGGTCACACCCATCTCACGTCCCCTCTGACGTCAGCTCCAAACAAGGTGAGCCCATTCCACTGTCCTTTCCCAGCACAGTGGGGATGCAGGGTGGCCCTGGTGCCCTTTGTGCTGCTGACAGAGCCAGTATTACCATTTTGTAATGTTTTAGAGGGAGGCTTCCAGGTGCAGATGCCCACTTTCAGAGATGGTAATTCTGACGTGATGCTGATGCTTAGCTTGGCAGCTTAAATTTTTATGCTCTTTCTAACGTGATAATTTGGGCTTGTTTTTCTCATCAAAGTCTTTCAAAATCTCAGTAAACAGCAGCCAGTCTTCACCATCTTCTGTGGTGCCCAGGGCTTGCAGCATGCAAATACAGAAAGGGCAACCATCCCTCACCTTCTTGAAAACAGGGGACAAGTGCTTCAGTAGTGGTGTTACTGGAAGCTTTTCTTTCACTTTATTTTATGTCCTTGTATTCTGGCTGTCCATATTCTTCTATATGTCAGTTAGCATAATCAAAGCATAGCCCATAAAAATAGTTTTGAGCCTGTGCAAGTAAAAGCTTTACAAATCCGACATTTTTTAACCTTCTTGTGCTGGGTGCCTTCTACAGAAAGCATCTTTTTAGATGTCCGAGTCATGGATGTCAGTTTTCTCTGCACCTCTAGGATCCCTTAAGGCAAACACAAAAGCCTCCTAGATCCACATCTGGAAATGTCAGACCAGCCCTGCTCAGGATCAGTCTGCAGGCCTCCAGGGAAGAGCAGACAGTCTCCAAGGTGTCAATCCCAGCCTGTGCCAAGAGCTGCTGCCCAGTACCCAGAAGGACACAAGGGATTCCTGGGAAGGGTGTGCTTGCTTGCAGTGGGTTGCAGGAGCTAGGGAGGGATGTGATGGAAGTTGGGGAGGTGCAAGGGGAGGACTGGTCATGGGTCTGAGCCAGGGTTTGGTAAGAACCTGAGCAGAAAAAGCCTGCATGGGAGAGCTGGTGGTGAGGAGGGAAGGAGAGAGAGCAGAGGCTTTACAAAGACATTCACTGTAGTCTGGATATCTCTGCATGGGCAGGAAGCCTGTCAGTGCCACGACTGGTCCTGGAGGGTGCCTCTCCCTGCCTCTCTCTGTGCTTGTGTGTCCCACCATGTGCTGTGGCACCCATTTGACAAAATCCTGAAGCTCTGCTTTACCTGGGCACACATACATATGCACAGTTGTTCCATTTATCTGAAGAGGCTTTTAGTCATCACTGTTCAGGGAGAGAGACTTTTTTTGTTCTGTCTTTCCCTGAATGCCTAGGTTTTATTTTGGCTGTGCTATAGAGATAATAACATGGGCTACGTCCAGAAAATGCTATGGCCTGGTGGCTCTCTGTGGTTTTTGCTGTTTGTTGGTTAGGTTTTGTTTTTTTCTAGGGAGGGGGACTACAAAAAGCACTCTGCCTGGAAAGCCTGGCCTGTAAATACACATACAGTATCTTTTTTTAGACTTGGAAGAAGCAAATGGAGACCTCATGTCCTCATTTGTCTTCTTCCTTTGCATCAGTGCCCAGGAGAAGGATATTCACACTCATTCCTTGAAATCCCAGGGGTGCCACGCGATAAGAGAATGGGATTTCCACCTCTTGCAGAAGCTGGCTGTGACAGCTGGGGCACAACCCGCTGCTGCAGTTTGTGAGCTTAAGAGGTTTCTGCTTACTGCATGCTGAGTCTGCCCTTCTGTGCCCCATCTTTTTGCCTTTACCCCAGTTTATTTTTGTATTCCTGTACAGCCGACCCCAACTGAACAACATCTGGTTTGTTGGTTTCTTGTTTCTGCTGCACATCCTCTCTTCTGCTTCTTCTCTACCCTCTCCCCTGTCCAGCATCCCACCAGTCACGAGTGCAAGCCTGCTGAGGGCCTCTGCCAGGAGGCACAAAGCTCATTGCCCTCTGGAGTTCCTGAACAGGCTCTTGATCCCTTTGCTCAGTGTCTGGCAGAGATGGAGATGGATGACGTGGATAATGCAGGCTGGAGACTACTGGTTTTGTCTGGGATGGTCTCCTTGATGTGTGTGGTCTTTCCGTCCATACTCCCTGTTTCGGCGCCACCGGCATGTGGGAGCAGCCGCAGTGAAGTAGCCCATGCAGTTGCTGCAAAGAGAGGATTTTTTTTTCCTCAGGTCCTCTGCCAAACGCCTCCAACCATTGTTTCTGTCCTCGCCTCCCACTGTGGGTCTGGAACAAGGCACTGCCCTGGCGCCCTAGCCCTGGTGCCCTCCTCCCACCAAAATCCTCCAACAAGGGGGTCCACAGCTTGCCCTCAGCACTGCCTCTTGCACCCAAGGCACTTTGGGATGGACACACAGCACCACCTTCCTAAAGGCAGTCACTTCTTTATTTTATTTTTTAAAATTTTATTTTAATTTTTTCCTTAACCCTCTCAAGAGAACTTGCTTTGGAGGGCACTGGCCACGTGGTAGCTCTGTGTGCTCCTGAGGGTGCTAGGTGCTGGTAGCCCTCCATAACGGGCCAGAAGTTTTGGACTAGCAATAACAACTGTGTATTAGTTAAGAGAGAGCAGTGTTGTCTCCATGGGTCAGAACTGCAGACTTTGGGGAAGGAGTGGCCCAGCTCCTTGAGCAGAACCTGGTCTGGCTGGGGCAAGGTCATGTCATCACTTCCAGAAGCATCAGTCATCATCAGAGATGTGAGAGATGAGACGCTGGGCTTCTTTTACACCTTGTTTTTCTTTTCTTTTAACCTCTCGGAAAGAGTGCTCCCTCTCATGTAAAAGCCCTGGGATATGTAAAGTGTTTCCTTTCCTGTCAGCTACCAGCTGTTTTACACCTTTGAAAAGACAGCTGGCCAGAAATTGGATCCTCACTTAGGGTGTGGTTCCAAGTCTGAAAATTCAGGTTTTTTGAGACAATGACACCACTGGTATTATTTTGTGTGCTTTCCTGTACATGGTCCTGACAGATATTCTTCAAATCTTGTAATTAAATTCAGAAGATTTAAGTACAAACTGGGCAGGGGAATAAATCAGTAACATCAGTCTACAAACTAAGTCTCACCGTAGCACACGCTCAGTCTTGGACCTTTGGAGTGTCACCACATAAATATTTAATACCCTTGTAAAGCAGCTGATTTAACTGTGAAGTAGACTTAACAATTCCTTCTGCTTCACCCCCTCTTCCCCAAACACATTTAAATAAACCAATGTCTTTGTGGCCTCTGCAACTGTAATTCCATGTCTCCTGGGGGCACGAGGTTTAGGTGAAGAATGGAGACCACAGACCCTTTTGGGATAAGGATTAGCTTTAATCTTGAGGTGATTCTTGCAGTTGTAGGACTCTGTGTTCTGGGGAATGTGAGCTGATGGATCATTCCTGATGGGACTCTTATTTTTCCATGAAATACTACCATTGCAAAACAGATTGACCTTGGAGCCCACAGGAGTCAACTTGATGAAGAGCTTAGTTGGAACTGGAGTGACAATTGGAAGCCAAATGAATCATATCAAGTGTGACCATTACAGGCCTGAAAATGATTCTTAATTAACCACTGATCCTCTGTGGTAGCAAGTTTCCAAAATCGGTGAATCCATAAGGGAACCCGTGAAAATATAAAAGTAGCAATTTACCTAATCTAATAGCTCTGCTGTGCTGCCTCTTTGACAATGCTTTATTTTCCCCTTGTTTCATGATGTGTTAGAAGAGGTCCTCAGGATCCTGTTGGGTTTGATGAGACCATTGAGAGGACAGTAGCACCTAATGCACTTCACAGGAGATCTAAACTTGCACAGGTCCTTACCCATATATTTATTTCCTCCTCCCATGTTGTTTTTCTGGTATCTCCCTTTCAATTGCAGTATCGTGCACAAATTGTTTTACAGGTGGCCTGTGGAACCCTTTGCTTTTAACCCTACCCAAGAAGGTGGTTATTCCTTATCCACAGCACTAGTTCCACTGTAGTATCAGCTGGGAACTGTAGATCATATATGGAGTATTTTGAGGGGAAATCACTCATTCTTCTGTGCTTTTTAACAGGCATGTCCAGGCATCCTCCAGCTCCTGATCTCCCTACCTTCTATCCCTTGTCTCCAGGGGGGGTTGGACAGATAACACCACCTCTTGGCTGGTAAGACTTTTTAGCTTCTTTTCAGACAGGTGCATGTTCACACCATTCACTATTGTTGAATCAATTGCAGCAATTACAAAATAATAATAGTGTCATTCCAGGAAGGAATTGCTGCTTTATTTTAGTTGAAAAGATGAAAAAAATGTCGATCTTTGAAATTAATCTGTTTTTTGAACACGTACAGGAACTGAAGTGTGTAGATTTCACTTTGAAGTCTGTATGTTTCTTATGGCTCAGATTTGTGGCTCGTAGCTTTTGGAAAGATAGCAGGAAACAGTTCTCCAGTAATTAAATGTAAATTTTAATAAACAAAATTGCAATTACTGAGAGGGGAGGTAAGAAAGAACTTTGAAGTGTGGGGAGTGGGGGAGTAGAATCTTGAAACTGCCCCAAATGGAGAACAAACATTTGTAGCCTGCTGCTTTTTACAGTTTCTGTATGGAGAGAAGCCTCTGTCACTGGGCGATCTTGCTGCTCTTGCTAATACTAGCACTTTCATGATCTCTTGCTGCCACTCAGGATGTCATTTTCCTTTTGGAGGAAATGTGGTATTTTCGGAGGAATAGATTTGGCAGGGTGCTTCATGTCTGCTTGGGGTAGATATGTACTTGCCTTCAGTTCTCTTGGAGCAGGGAATAAGGCAACTCAGCCACAATTTCAGTGCTTTAAAATCTGTATTGTGACTAGTCTGTGCCCATGCAATGAGGGATGCAGATTTTTTTTATTTTTTCAATGTCTCCATGGAAGGGAAACATGATCTGGATGACAACAGGCAGAGAAAGTAGAGAGCAGAAGATGGTGAAATGTTGTATTGCTGGCATATCTTTCAGGAAAGGCCACATGCCTTTTTGGAACAAAAAATTAGTAGATATCAAACTAAAATGTGGAAGTATCTGACCATCTATTTTTTTAATCTTTTACCCCCCAACCCCTTCCCCATTTTGCTGCTTAGTTGACTCCTCACTTCCCACTGCCACCAGGCAGTTGCTAGCATGCCTTTTCCAGATGCAGTCAATTATTTCTTCTGAATGGTTTTTCAGTGCAGAAACTGGGGGGAGGGAAGAGGGAAAAGAGAAAGAAGAGGAGAGACAAGATCCAACCTTACAAGGCTCAGGGATGTGTTCAGCAACACTCACCAACAGCGGGACATACTCAGCTGTCCCTTATGCTATGGCTCCCTGCTGTGAGGTAGCACTGTCGAGACTTCCTTCAACTTTTTTTTTTTTTCCATTTCCTCTTCCCTTTGAGCACTGTTCATTTCCAGTAATATGCTCCAAGAGTGAAATCTGTGTCCTGAACCTTACAAAAGCCAGGTTCCATTTTTTCTCATCTGAGAGCTGACTGACTAGTTGATAAGCAACTGTTTGAATAGGATTGGTGTGTGTGGTGTCCCTCTGGCTGGTAGAGGTGTTTGGGCTGGTACTTGCTCACATTACCATCACATGCTACTTCAGGGTGTTCATTGTAGACATCAAGTAATCAAAATGTAGTAATGATGATAAAAATGAAAGACCTCAAATGATGGACTGGTGGCAAAATATTCTGCATATGTGTGAGTGCAAAGCAGGCAAAAACTTCACACAAGCTTCTCTTACTGGACTGCAAAGTTTGATCTTTAAGTAATAAGATAGGCTTGTGTCACTGTGGGCTTTTATGTGGTTGGGTTGGCGTTTTTTTATGGAATCAATTTCTACTTAGAAAAGCTGTCCACTTGTACCTCACTATAGCATATGCTAATGGAGAGAGTCCTAAGTTTTCAAAGACTTAATAAAACTGTTCAAAAGGCTTTTTAGCTTAATAATTCACCATCTGGTGTTCTCACTCTGATCTACAGTAGAACTATTCGGAATAAGATGCTTTTTTCCTAAGAGCTTGTTTAACAAATCTGATTCCAGTGCTTCTAAAACTAGGTGAGAGGGGGATGGAGATAGAGAAGTGTGCATGAGTATGTGTGCCTTGGGGGAGGAAGGCTGGTTGTTTTGCTTTCCCTCCCAGTGGAAACTTAGATTGGGAATCTTTCAATAGCAAGGGAGAAAGTTCAAAGCATTTAAGTATTCATTAGTTTCATTAGCAGAACTCTTGAAAGTGTTAGCTCTTACTATTTATTTGTGAGTAGTGCTGAGTTCCCATCAAGAGCTTGTAACTCTAGAATAACCATTGAATACCATATCATATGATTGATGGGTTCCTTTCTTCTGTGACCTCAGGCAAGGTCAGCCTGTATATCCCATCTCGAGTGGATTCAGGCAGCCCTATCCATCCTCACTCTCAGTCGACCCTTCCATGTCCAGGTAGGTGTAGGAGGTGAATGACTGACTGGGGAGTAACTGCTGGCATTAGAGGGCAAGTTGCTCTTCTGCTTGCATCTTGGTCTGCCTTTGCTTGCTTTCCAGTCAGCTAAACCCTTATGCATACATTTTTATTTAACTTTTGTGTGTATATGCAGTTTGCCTGGATCCCACACTGGTCTCATTCAGCATTTTCTTGTCAGTCTCTGAAGTGTTGCAATGAGGAGCACCCAGTGAATTGTCAACAATTAATTGAGCTGTTTCATCTGAAATGAGTCATTAGTTCATTTCTAGATGCAACACATGGTGTTGTGCATAGCATCCTTGGGTTTTGCTCATGTCAGTATGCAACCAGGTGGATTGTCACTCTAGTCTGTGTTCTCTAGTTCCAATTTCAAAGTTGTTGGTAATTAGTCTTGAATCACGTAGGTAATGCTCTGTATGGAATCTTGCTCACAAGTAGTTATTTCATAGCCCAAAGCCACTAATGGCAGGGGATGCCAGCACAGTAATTGTACTGGTGTGTGACTCAGGCACTGTGTCTTTATGTCTAAGTGCAAGCAAGCAATGCTAATTGAGACTTGGCCATGACACACTCCAGACCTCCTATGCTCTGCTTTCGCATTCTAAAGACAGCTTCTGCATCCTGTGCTTGGTGTACAAGAAGTTGCAAGATACAATTCTTGGGGTTTTTTTCTGTCATCTGTAGAAGAGACATCCTCCTGCACAGGGATTTAAGGCAGGCCACTTGATAAGTGGTGGATCCTCTTACCTCTTTGTGTGTGGGCTCCTTTGGATTATCACTGTCCCTTCACTTCTTTACAGGGGAACGAGAAGCATGTGCCTGTCAGGGTGATTGGGAAGAAAACACATTCTTTCTCTATGATAAAATCACTTGATTTGGTTACAGGGCTTTGTGTTTCCTTTATTTTGATCACATGAAGGAAAAGGGCAGCAAGGAGACTAGGGAATGGTGAGAGGCTGGATGGCATTCCTAAGCCTTCACTCGTTCAGCAAAACTTCGGAGCACGAGCTTTTCATGTTAATAGTACTTTCCACCAGTTTAAAATACAGCATGCAGGTTTTCTGGTGCACCTGAGCTTGCAATGCTCAGCACCTTCAAGATCTGTCTCAGCTGTCCTTGAGAACTACCTGGGTTAGTAGGGTGGGATTATTCAGTTAGTGGTATTTTGGCTTTATTTTCCATTTTCCTTCTTGGACAAATGAAAGGAAGCTTTAATTAGGATAAAAAATCTCTCCCTGCTCCCATCCTTCATCCAGGATGCAGGATTTTCAAATTTTAAGTATTCGAGGTAAGAATAGTGGGTTCAGATGAAATTATGTTAAATTCTTTTACCTTATGTACCTTGAAAAGTAAAGAGAGCCATCAGGGACTTCTTGGAAATACTCTTCTTTCATTTTATTTGTTTCTGCATGGCAGTTTCCTCCTTTGCATTGGCTGGTGGTGGATATTTCAAGGATGTTTATATCTTGGTGTGGAAATACATTTTTTTGGTTAAGAAATGTGTATTTTTATTGCTAGACAGTGCAACAGTACAAATATTAAATATTTCTTGCCTGCATTGCTAAAAGTGTGTGCTGAAAGGTAATAAAACAACTTCTCTACAACCAAAATGTTGACTCATTTGTTTGTTTGTTTTTCTTGAATAATTGGGCTACAATGCACAAATTTTAGCCAAATATTTTTGGTGTACTCTTTAAGAGCTGTCTTCATTGCAAGCTCCATAGCATTTGCATTCTTGGAGTGTCCTGCTGCTATCATACATGTTTGATGCCTGTCTTCAGTGGGGTTACAGACCTTGCCTTGTTTTCTCTTTTAGGTTTTCACATCACATGATTCCTGGTCCTCCAGGCCCTCACACAACTGGAATCCCTCACCCAGCTATTGTAACACCTCAAGTAAAACAAGAACATCTGCACAACGACAGTGAGCTCATGCATGTGTGAGTCTGCCTTTCTGCTCTAGCCCTTAATGAATAAATGTTTGAGAACTAATTCCATCTGAAGAAGAGTCAAGGATGCTTTAAAAAAGTGCCTTTCATGACCTCTTTGAATTTTAACTCTTCTCCTATAACTAAAATAGGGACTGTGGGCTGTTGTTTACTAAGGGTAATGAGAAGCCATTTTTCATTCCAGTCCAGCACTTTTAAGCTGTTGGCAACAGCCATCTTGATTCAGTCATAATCATGGACCTGTCCAATTGTGACTGGTGCTTGAGTGTGACCTCATGAACTTCTGCTGGAAAAGTTCTCACCTGCAAAATTCGCTAGTAAAAAGCAGTCTCATTGCTTAGTACTTAAAGGCAAAAGACCTAGGAAAGAAGGGGATGAGAAGCTACTCTCCTGCCTGTGGCAGTGGTCTTTCAGGGTACCATGGATAGCCTTTCAAAAAGTTAATTGAGACAGTTTTGGAGCAGATTCACAGATTAAATGTTACTTGCTAGAGAATGTCAACCTGATGTCCTCCCTGAATATTAAACTAAAAGATATGAAAGTGGATGGGACATGACCACTGAAGTTCTCATTCCTACTACTTAAGTGCTACTGCAACCACAAGTTAGTAATTTTCCATTGAATCTTTTTAGGTTGAAGGCAAATTAATGCTTTTTTTCCTTTCCTTTCCCTTTCCCAACCACGTTTTAGGAAGCCTCAGCACGAACAGAGAAAAGAACAAGAGCCAAAAAGACCTCATATTAAGAAACCTCTGAATGCTTTCATGTTGTACATGAAAGAAATGAGAGCAAACGTTGTAGCAGAGTGTACTCTGAAAGAAAGTGCAGCTATCAACCAGATCCTTGGCAGAAGGGTATGTACAGCAGGGTTTGTGAGTGCTCACGTGTGCTGCTAATTTGTGTTTCCCTTTAGCTGGGTGTGAAGGCTTTCTGCTTGAGGTGATAACTGATGTGCAACTATCAAATTAGCTGTAGAAGATACAACATGCAACAAAAATAAAAGCAGTATCTTGATTTTCTTTTTTCAGCATTAGCAACATCATCAAATTTGTGTGTTCCACTCACGTTATGGTGTCAGCATCTCAGACATGAAATACTCTCAGTCACACATAGAAGGAGCATTCTAATCACATTCTGGGTCCTCCCTTAGGATAGCGTCCATCAGGGCAGGAAGGGATCATTCAGAGATGAACACTGGATGCCCCTGAAGATGAAACTCAAAAGTGTATATAACATGGCCCAGTTGTAGTCATGCAGGTTGGGAGGGACCCACAGAGGTCATGTAGTTCAACATCTGCACAAAGCAGGTCC
>VYZP01057736.1:3419-16063 GCA_013400635.1 Hypocryptadius cinnamomeus | reverse complement strand
TGTGGGTATGAGCACAGGGAAATGTCAGTAGTCCATTTAGTACTAAATAGTTGACTCAGTTTTTAAGATGATCCCCTGCCTTCCCAGGGTGTGGAAGGCCAGCACTCCCCCAGGGGCTCCGTGAAGTCCAGCATCTTTTTTGTCAGGTAGCCATACAGATGGGGCAGCCAAAAAGTGGTTATGGTTTGAGGGAGTGGTGAAAAGGGAAGGCCACCCTCTTCCTGGTGAGATTTCACTTTTTGGTGACAAGGCATAAAGTTGGCTTGAGTCTTTGTGGTGTAATTCAGGAAACAAACTGAACAAAATTACTAGATCTTCGAAGGGCTGAAAAGTGTTTACAACCACCTCTCATTCCATGTAAAGAGTCTCAGCCTTATACTTCACCAAACTGGACTGAGCTGGTGACAGTGACTCAGGGGAGGTGGTGAGAATGCCTGTCATGGGAGGCACAACTCACATACATCCCGTGGGTGGACAAGACACAAGATGCTAGAGGTGACAGCGCTGGCAGACATGGTGACACGCTGAAAACACACTGAGAGGAATGGATCTCCAGGCAAGGCTAACAATGAGCATTGCACACCAACCTCAGGCTCCATCCCTGGGGAAGTGCAAAGCCACAAACTGTGGATGGCCCATCTGCACTCACATGAGGCCAAATGCTGATTAGCAGCTTCTGCTTTTTCAGTCTGGATCTCAACTGGGATAGTGTTCAAAGGCAGAAATACGACAGACTAAAAATAGCTGTCAAAAGCAGAAGCTGGAATCCGGTGTAGTGTCTGGGGTTATTCAGGCTTGTGAATGTGTGATGAGAGTCTAGGGAATTACAGACCTAACTCTCTTAAGGCATTCCTCCTAAGGCAAACAGTAAAACTCCTGTGATAGGAAATTGAGACATCAAATCGGAGCCTAATCATCTCAATAGTTTGAGAAAAGAGATTAATACCTTGACTTTCATTTTATAATTTGCTCTTGATTAAAAAGAGGATGAATTACACATCTGTGTGACTAGATTTTATTCAGACGGTATGGGAAAGGAAGAAAAAAGAAGAAAAGTTTTGTGGATATTTTAAAATCTAAATTTATTTCCCTCCTTATTTACAGTGACAAACAGATTACATTACAAAAGCAAGGGCTGATATGCTTCGTTTTAGCACCATAGTGACATATTTTCCTCAGTTCACATATCAACTTTTCTATGGCAACACTCTTTATAGAAGAGACTGCAGAACACCAGATAATATTGCTGGCTGAAGTGCACCCTGCTAACAGCCACCTCTCCACTACACACTAGAAGAATTGAGAAATTAAAGATCATTGCCTCTTCCAATTGGAGAAGATGTCCAAAGTAAACCACGGGTTGCCAGCAGCTTTCCTTTTAGGGTTTAAGCCACACTCATCCAAAGCCCCCAGTGTTTGCCCTCCTTTTGCTTTATTAACCTATCAAAGCCACACAGAATTCATCTGTGCACAAGATTGAACTGGCCAGGGATGTGCTGACAACTTATCCTGTGGCCAAACATAGTATTAGTCCTTCATTCTGCAGTGCTCCAAAGCCTCCCCCACACAGCTATGAATGCAGTTGTCTGCAGGAGCACAAGCCCCAGCTCCCACTGCTGCCCTTCCCTTTGAGATGGCGTTTGGTGTAACTCCATCCTGTCCACTGTCCTAAAACAGTTCGTGTGTTCGGACAATTTGTGTTCAAGCATCAGCAAATTTTGTGGGGAAATTCCAGGATGAGATAGCTGTTTCTGCTTCATTTCAGAGAATTTTAGGAGCCATTGTTGAAGCTGTGGAAACAAAAGGGACATCTGTAAAAGGTCTGACTTACCATATTGCTGTTAAATGTGGACTGACCACTATTAATCCACAGAAAATTTGTACAAATCTCTTGCAATAAGAAAATAGGTGTGGAGGAAATAGCAGCTTTGCAAAATTGAAGCCTGTGTTTAATTTTCTAACAGGCAAGTTTATGAACCTGATTCCTATAATTAATGCCTATACACACAGTTCCCTGTCCTGAGTTCCATCCAATACAAACATTGGGTTTCCAGCAGAGGAGAAAGCTGTGATATGTGCTGCAGCAAGAAGGCCAAGCACAGGAGAAGAGTGCACACTACCCAGATGGTGCAGAATGTACAAGACAACCTTGCTGACTCTCCCATAAAAGATGTGTTTATTTTTAGTAGGTAGGTCTTGATCTAGGAAAAGAATGGGGAAACAATGGTACATTGCCCAGATACAGCCTGCAAATTTGTTTTATTTAGCCTCTGATATTTTTCTCTTCTGACTTATACTGTGCTTATGAAAAGAGTGTGCATAAGATATACAGATAGACAGATACATAGATATATGAATATATAGTTTTCCAGTTGATTTAGGTTTGTTCCTTTCTATCCAACAGTTGCTGCTGTCATTCCTTCATCTTTCTCCTCTGCTCTTATTACTCCTTTCCATCACATTTGTCCTCTTGCTATTTTCATTCTAAACTGGATGCAAAACCAAAAACATTTATTCTCAATGTATTAAAAGCATTAAAAATGTCCATGAAAAGTAAATTCTCCCCAACACATAGCAGCTTGCTATATATAACTCTAATCACTGCATATAAAGCCTACTTGAAAAAGTTCTATAAACAGTGGGGTTTTCTTACAACTTTCATTTGTCATTGACATTAGCCCTGCTACAAAAAGCAAAGTAACTATAAATAAACTAGTCAATATCTTAAAAGGGAAAACTATTAGAGCCAGCTATGGAGTGCTTGGGTTTTCACTCCTGAGGCTATACAGCAGTAAGCCCCCTATTAAAGTTGTGTTTTCTGAGATCCCAGTGAACTGCATGAAATTCCAAAGATGTAACCCATGGCTTGCTTTTTTAATACTTTATGTACTTCTTTGCATGTAAATAGAAAATGCCCCTTTCAGCTTTTGCAGTCTGGCTCTGAATGCAGAAGATCACCAAAAACTTTCCCATAGAGGCAAATAATTTATAACACCAGTCAATGAACAACTGGGTCTGGGTGCAAGGGACATCAGATAATGAATCTAAATGTCTGAGATTTGCCAATAGCTTTTTACTTTATAACTTTGGGCAAAATATTTCACTATTTTTTTTACTTTATGACTTTGGGCAGAACATCTCACTCTTCTTTATGTACATATGCAGAGTCATTTGTGACTGCCTGCTACCAGAACTTGACTGATAACATATGAAATATTTAAATCGTGTTTAGTATAACAAAGTTGATTCTAAGATTTCAAAAGCTGATATCAGAGTCAAACTGAATTCACTTTTCAGCTGTGGAAAAAAAAAGAAATTTTATTGTATGGTGAACAACACACCATCACTTTGCATGTTGAAAGATTGCACATAGTGCTCTTTAGCACTATGATTTAGTTTAAAATGAAGCAAATTTTCTGCATAAGCAACCCACTCTTCATAAATATTAACAGTATTAACTATCAGGCAAGATAAATCCATGGTGCTATAAGTGAACTTTTAAGGTCAAAGCCATCCCTCTGGCTATCGCTTGCAAAATATGCAAGACAGAGGAATTGTACACATTTATTTTTTCTACTCTATTTCTCTCTGTCTTTTTAACTTATTTGACCACTCTAGGCTCAAAGCTTGCATTTGCAGATGAGTGTACTTTCCAGGTGGCTTCCCCCAACCTTTCTAATGGGAGAAATTTTCTCTTTAAAGTGTATACAAACCATCACTTAAGTCTAAAGAAAAACATTGGCTGAGTGATGTCAGTTTTATGATGCTGTTTATTACCAGCTATATAATCCCAGTTTGAGGCAAGGATTACTCAGCATTTACAGATAATCCACTCAGATCACTGCCATACCAAATGAGGACAGGACAAGGTTATACCAATTTAATCACTTTAGTTCAATAATCATTTCACAGAAGAGAACTACAAAGTGACACTAACATATGACTTTAATAAAAATAATAAGCTTCTTTTAGCTCTCATGTTGAAAGCCACAAGGTGAAAAGTAGAGAACACAAAGCTCATTCAGAAGTACAAGGAAATTGGCAATACCAAGCATCTGCTGTGTTTCTCCAGCCTCTGCAGAATTAGGGTCACTTCACACATCAACCTCCCAGCAAATCAGATCAGGGAAACTGAAACTGAGTATTAATGAAAATTCAGAAATAATGTCATGTACTGAGATTTGCTCAGCCACATCAAGCACATTTTGAGAAGCTATGTCTAACTAGATGTGACAGAAATAGTGTCTTAATTGCTAAATTTACAATCTTATTTGTCACATGATTTAGGAAGTAAAGGACCTAATATGTTAGGACACAAATATACTGAATGCCTTTCCCTAGTTTTCAGGCACATATTATTCTAAACAGGTCAGACACCACCCCTGTGGTTCCCCAGGTAGTATCACTGAGCTCATCACGGGATGTGGGTTGTGAACATCTGCCTAATTCATGACCTGAGCCATGGAAAAGAGTCAAAAGCCAAGCGAACAAGTTTTACAAATGTTCCCACAAAAGCTGCAATACATGAATCACCAGAAGACTGAACTTGCAAGTGACAAAGAAAGAGCAATTTGGCATATGCAAAATAGGGCATGCTGACAAAGATAAAGAGAAAACCTCCAAGTGGGATGGGGGAGACAGGCATGAACTGCTGATAAATCCCTCTCCTACCCATCCTCATATAAGAAGTACAATACAATAAGTTATGAAGAACAAGAACCTCTACAATATCTCTTTCACACAAAACTTCATTTTCTTTAATAGCTGGGATAAATACATTGCTCACAAGAGTCACTAGCATGCTGTCCTAGCACTAGCCCTGCTGTGCAAGCAGACATCTAGCAGTGAATAATTATGGTGGGTTTATTTGAAGAAGAGGGGTGGGGGAAGGTAAAGAAAACTAATAACTCCAGCAGTCCCCCTCAATCATCTCCTAAAAAGGGTCAAAGTGCATCTGCCCTGAAAAATCCAGGCGATGTCTTGCCTGAATTCCTGACATTTGCAGAATTCCAGACACGATTAAGAGAGCATTAATGACAGGGAAAAGCACTGACCACGTGCAATACAAACAGCAATTATCAAAACCATTGCCAAGTTTATGTCCCAGGGATGCACACTTTGTTAAGAGAAATGGTTCTGATAGGAAAGCAAAGCATGGCAAAAAAGTTCATTGGTGAGCTATCTCCCTTGGGCTGCCAGGAGGTGCAGGAGATTCCTCGAGGCTGAAGTCATCTGAGCTAAGAGAAGGCCCTCAGCATGGGAATGACACACCTTCATTATCACCAGTCTCCAGCTTGAGAGGAAACGCCCCTGCCAGCTGGGGAGTTATCTGTACCTTCTCCTGAGCTTTTCTCCTCTTCTCTCACTCCTTCACTAAATCATGTTATCAATGAAAACACAAACAAAACCCAATTTAGACCAGAAGAATCTTTCCTTTTTCTTTCTTTTTCTTTGTTCTTCAAAAGAGAGCCAGCAGAATTTCAAACATCTTATGACTGGTGATGAGAACATGAAGAGAACATTTCACAGTATGTGGCAAACATAAATTTTTAATTTAAAGCATGTAGCTGCTTCATGAAAAAAAAAAAATCCTTCTGGCATAGGCTAAAATGGTTTCAGAATCCTGAAAACCAGTTCCAGCCATATACATACTGAAGGCAAGCTGTCACCAGCTTGAAGGCAGTGACTGGATCCATAATCTTAAATTTATGTATATGGGGATAATTCACTTAATGCATTCAACTTTTATATGTTATATCAAAGAACATATTTTCTTAATTGCCTTAACAGCCAGGAGGCACACAGTAACATACTAAGATGCCAGCTATAATTCACAGTTTGCACCTCTGAAAGACTATTGAAAACATTGTGAAAGGTACAAAAAAAAGGATTTGAGGCATAGAAAATATCTTCAAGAGGCAGACATAGAGACTGAGCTTAACAAGGAGAAGATTGACAGACGACATGGCTGCATGCAGTTATGTCATAGAGAAAAACAGCAGGCTCATTAATTGAAGAGCATAATTCTCAGTGGTCAGAAGCTGATGCCAGATAAAGTTAAATTCAAAGTTTTTGTTTGGACTTTGTCAATCATCAACAAAAAGCTATCAAAGCAAACCTTCCCTAATTTCAGATCAAAACCGGATGCCTTTTTGGAAGGCATGTTTAACTTAAACAGGAAGCAATGTGTTCAACATGGATAACGGGATGAAGTGTAGCAGCCTGTGAGATACAGAGAGCAGACCACACTATTGCCTTCCAGCTTAGGCTTCATGAAATCCCTGAGTTGTTTTGGTGGACTGGTCAGATACTGCTATCAACTGTTTTTGTGCATTTCACAAAGCTGGCTTGACCTCCACCTACACACTGGTCTGCACTACGCATTCTTTGCATGAACCTTTCCTCATCCTGTGTCAGAGGCAACTTGTTAGTTCAATAAAAATTTGTTTGAACAAATTTAGGAAAAATAAAGACAAATAAATCAGCTCTGAAACCTGTGGCTGAGAACCTAATTTTCAAAATATGTGTAAGTTGGTGACATGAAAATCAATTTCCTCTGGAATGTGCTTCTCCTCAGCAAGGGCTATTTCAATGCCAATGTGCTCTCTCACATCATGTGGTTTGGCTGTGCTACTATTAAATGGAAGTGGCAATGGCTAAAAATGCTAATTTTCTGATGTGACTGAGCAGTGTTTAAGGTCTAGGAGGGTTTAATAGCCTTAATATGCATATTTGGAAGAAACAAGACCTGAAATTTTCAGTGTAAAAACCAGGGAATATTAGATTACAGTGATTGAGAAAAGCAGTTGGAAGAAGATTCAGAGACTTGAAAACACAACTACGCTAAAGCTGTAAGTCCAATTCTGAGAAGTGGTAAACCAACCAAACAAAATAACCAAAACAATCAAATATCAGTGGAGTTGCAAGGAATGGGGCAGAGGGAAATCAAGCCTCATCCCTGCCGTGTTCTTCCTGCAGGGCACCACAATGCAAAACGCCCCTTTCCCTCAGGGCAGGCAGAGGGAGCACATGGGGAAAAGCAGCAGCAAAGCCCCAGCAAGGCTGGGAGCCCCCGGGAGCAGACACTGCCTGCTCCATGCACCAGCCAGAGAAATCCGTGCCAACGGTGTGTTCTCTGAAGGGGCTTGGGGCTGCTCGTGTTGCCCTTCAAGGATACAGGACACATTTGTATCCAAACGTTTGAGATGCCACTCTTTGGACCCAAGCACAACACGAGAGAGTGGAAAAATGTGAAAGAGAAAAGAAAAAATAAAAATAAGAATAAAAATAAGAATAAGAATAAGAATAAGAACAAAAATAAAAGTAAAAATAAAAATAAAAATAAGGAAAAGGAAAAGGAAAGAAAAAAGAAAAGAAAAGAAAAGAAAAGAAAAGAAAAGAAAAGAAAAGAAAAGAAAAGAAAAGAAAAAGAAAGAAAGAGAAAGAAAGAAAGAAAGAAAGAAAGAGAAAGAAAGAAAGAAAGAAAGAAAGAAAGAAAGAAAGAAAGAAAGAAAGAAAGAGAAAGAAAGAAAGAAAGAAAGAGATAAAATAATAATAATTAAAAAATATATATATATAAGAACAAACAAAGAAATAAGAGGGAAACAGGAGAGAAAGGAATATACAATGAGAAATCTGTCCTGTTCTCTCTGAGCCCACAAATCCTCAGGACCACCCTGGATATAAGTGAAAACATGCCAAAAAGAGAAGAGGAAATGCTTTTCACAGAGCTGTTACATTTCACCTCTCAGCTTTAGAAATGCCAGGCTGCCATTTTCAGAACTTATATAAGTACTTTTTTTACCCTCCATTTTCTTTAGTCATGAATCATTTTACAATAGCAATCTATTTTTAAAAATTATGGCAAGAACCAGCTCTCAGAAAGCAGCATCTGTCATATCCATACCTAAATGCAAACTTGTTTCATCCCATTCTGAATCCTGGTTAGTAAACAAATCCATAAATCCATTTTGACAATGTCATCAGATCAAGCACTGTTTTTTTCAGGGGTGCAGGGGGGCATGACAGGACAAGAAAAAACTTCAGAAGAATAACAGAAGACTAAATTTTTTTAAATGAAGTGAGAGAAAACATGAACAGTTCAGTGAAAAATAATTATTAAAACCCACACCAATCTCATTTCTTCATAACCAGCAGCATTGAACTGGGCCTGTTTCCACCAGGAGTGAAGGTTTTCCATATTCCATACAGGGGAAAAAAAATCCCTTCCCAGTTACACAGGTATGATGGATTTTGGTGGATTTTTTTTGTTTGGGTTTTTTGGGATTTTGTTTTGTTGGGGGTTTTTTTTGTTTGTTTTTTTTTTTCTTTTGTGCCAAATCCAATACAGAAAATTAATCACCATCCTTCATTTATCTGAGGCAAAAAACTTGAAACATAGTAATTTCCTTTGGTTGAGGACAAGGAGAGAGCCTGCAATACAAAACATTAAGTTCACAGTACCCATGGTCTGGATGCATATGCTTCATGAGATATTCATATGGGGCTAAAACACACACATGTCCCACATATTTTTATCTGGCAAGGGGCTACATGACGTTTTCCTTTCTAAAAGATTTGTGGAAGATTTTATAAAGATTATCTTCATTTAATATGAAAAAAAATAGTGAGAACAACAAAACCAGAAGTGTTACAATTTTAAAACAAAATCCTGGATTAGGGAAATGGCCTTTTTTATGCTGTGAAGTTTAGCTAAACTAGGAACTTTCACAACTCAGTAAATATCCTCATAGGGTTTTCTAGGGAAACTCCACATCAAGAGCAATAATTAAACAGGGACAGTTGAAGTATGCCTATACCAGTAAGTGACACAAGGGCATGCTCCCAGGCACTACAATTTGGCCACGTGTATCATTTACTTCTGGTGTGGTTTTGACTTACACTGTGGGGAACACTCACAAACTATTTCCAGGGGTAATTTGGAAGTCAGCTTGGGTCCATGGCCAGTAGGTGGTCTGCATGGCTGTTTTGGAGGGCAGGAGTTTGCCAGCACAGCTAAGAGCTGCTGCCCAGGCAATGGCTGGCCCCGTTGAGTGCACCAGTCTAGACCACGTGCCAGGCTGATGCCACCCCTAGGCAAGCACACTCTGTGAGCAGCACATCTAGAGCTGCTCTTTTTGTCACCAGAGAATGAGAGTCTCCATAGGAGCTATGCCAAGCTTTTCCCACAATCTCTCATGCAGTCCCAGGGCTTCCCACATCCTCTAGGATGAGGAAGGAGGAGAAAGCTCAGCTCCCTGTTCCCCACCCACAGACCCCACACAGAGCCCAAAGCACCCCTTGGCCAACAGTTGGACAACTTCACTCATCCCCTTATTCCTAGCAGCAGGAAGCACAACAGGAGTAACTTGCTCAGTGCTTAAATAAAAAGTTACATATGCTACGGGAGTGATTATAGTTTGACAACACACATTTCATTTTACTTTTTATACTAATGTTGGAAAATTTGCACCAATTCTTTATTAAATTTATGATATTTTGGTTGACAAAGCAAATGTCTGTGAAAGTTACGAAATGCCACATTGAGATTTCTGTGCAAACATTATATATCTACATCTCTGATGTAAGTTTCCTCCTAAACCAGTTTTTTCCCCCCCTTGCAAATTCCTCACTGCCAAATAA
Source organism: Hypocryptadius cinnamomeus (assembly GCA_013400635.1). Classification (NCBI taxonomy): domain Eukaryota; kingdom Metazoa; phylum Chordata; class Aves; order Passeriformes; family Zosteropidae; genus Hypocryptadius; species Hypocryptadius cinnamomeus. The sequence continues at coordinate 6,421 of VYZP01057736.1, read as the reverse complement.
ATGTATTTCCAGCTGTATCTGTGGGAAACAAATAGTGTCATACAATGAATGACCAGCTAGGAAATGCACACCTGTCATAAACTAAAGTGCATCTCGTGGGATATATTATATTCCGTTCCCAGCTTACCAAGAGAGGATACAATGAAAAAATGGATTGGTGTCAAACGCCAGATGTTTTCAAGACTCTCTAATTAGGTAAAAATTAAACAACTGCTATGTCCTATATTATAGATATTTTGCAGATGTGTAATTCACATAAACATAAAGTCTGATTTTCATTTACACAGAGGCCTCTTTACACTGCTTTGGCATCACAACATTGCTTAATATTGGCCTTAGTTACTCATGTTTGCATTTCAAGTTCCTTTTTTTTACTGAGAGAGTAAAATAATCAATTTCACATAAGCATTCCAGGATAAAGCCCACAGTATGATGGGGATGACTTTAGTGAGGAGTCTTGAGGGACACCAGAAGGAAAAAGAAGTCATATTCTCTTTTAGTACTTATATTCCATGTAGAAGAAGTCTGTTGAGAATGGCTTAGGTTCAATTCATCTGTACTGTACATCTTTACAAATGTAATTGCATATTTAATTGCAACTGTGATTAATTTGCTCATGAGGAACACAAATTAAGCTGTTTCCTTTACCTGCTTAGCCCTTCTCCTCAGGCTCTGCACGAAACCCAAAGCTGAAGAACATCTAGGAAAAAAAATAATCAAGTAAATCCTGTTTGTACCAAAACAATGGCAGTTTCTCATCTTCCAGATTAAAATAAGAGGAAAATTATCATTAGTCAAGGTAAAGGGGATAAAACTTTAGCGTAAAAAAAAATTCCAATATTTAACTTAATTAACTATTTAATTCTGTTCCTAATTTTTTTTTGTTTTTTTGTTGTTTTTTTTTATGGGGGGAAAGAGTTCCTGTGTTCTTTCTTAATAAGAGGACTGGTTTATCTCTCATACACAGTCATCATACATGAAGAGCTATAAGATGAAGGATACTTTGGTGCAAATAGTTCTGCTCACAGGAACTCAATATGATTTCTTTGTATCTTCATCCAAAGTAACAATTGCCAGAACTCCCTATAGTCAGATACACACTTGTAACCATAACAATTAAGTAGTTTTTTAAAAGAAAAGAATATCTGTTTTACAAAGAACTAAAGATGGGAACGTGATTGACAATGCTTATCAGAATCTGACTCCAACTATTTCAAATACAGTTTTCTCATTCTCCTCACACAAGGGTGTTTGTATTAGCACTGCAACTGCAACACAGTCCCTCCACTGGGGACTGCTGCTGGGAAGAAAAGCCTGATAAACCATATGGCTAATAGAAAGAATGCCTGGACTGAAAATTATTATTACTACAAAAGATTAGACAAACACATTCACAGTGTATCATTTTGCCCTTGGAGAAGAGTCAAGCATGGTTATTAATGTATTTGATTTCTTTCTCAGCATTCCTGAATTATTATTTGTCTTTTAGCCATCTGGTCCAATTGCTAATTTTCCTTAGAGATGGGCAGTCACACCATGTGCTTATGGTAACCATCATTTTGGTAACTATTTTTTTTTGCTATTATAGGCAGTATCTGTCCAAATGATATTGCACTAGTTGAAGGCATTTGTCCCAAAAACTAACAAGATGTCATGTGATAATCCTGATTAAAATATTGTAAGTTTTCTTGCTATGTTACAAATTGCTCAGAGAAAGTGAGTGTTAGTCTAACCCCCATGTTCAGCTCTGTTTGGAAGAGAGTTTTGTGAACTGTAGAGAGGTCTGGTTTCTTGCTTAATTTCTTGTTCGTTTTCTGAATAAATTTTAAATTACAAGGAGGGAATTGTTTTCCACATGCATGGAGCATAAGGATCAAGGCTGCCACCTGTTCATGGACAGCATATGCAGAAGTAACCTCAAATATGGGCTGACAAGGCAAGGAGAGCCCAGGAGACATCAACAGTTGGGCTACAACCACCATCCCAGTAATCCAAGATGCTGTGCAATATGCATGTGGGATGAGTATGTCCAATATAAGTATGTAACATACCCTGAAAATCACATGTAAGTCCTATTCCTCCTGATGTAGTCTAAGCTGCAGGACATGTCAATGTCTCTGATGTCAATACTTTCATATCTTTTCTGTAACTTTTCTCTCATTTGCTTACTTGTTATGTCTCCATCTCTCTCTTCTTTTCCAACCTTTTATTTAATACTTGCTCTGCCACTTGTTAGCCTTTACTTCAATCATCTTTCTTCCTTGTGAAAGAATGGGGATAATTTCATGGCACGATGCAGCGTTATCCAAATGCACTTGTGCAGGCTCTGGACTGGACAGGCAGTGTCTGGATTCATTAGCATGCACTCCCAGACTAAAGTTATTTGCTAGACACACCTCAGAGAACTGTTAGTTCAGCTGCTTGTGGTGCCCATGCCTTGGTGTCTCATGTTTGGTGTTTCAGTGTAACATTGCTGCACCTCGCTGTGTCAGCAGACACTGAGCACACCTGCCTGAGATGCTCAGACTAAGGATCACCCTGCATTTTATTGAAACAATAGGCACTCTCAATTCACTCAGGCACGAAAAAAGCGGTAGAAGTATAATGCTGGTTGAGATATAGGTCACAGGATCAAAACAAATTACACAGGCACTGTCCCTTCTATATCCTTCTGTCAACAACATCAGCATGGAACAATTAAATACCAGTAACAAATGAACAGCATCCATCTCAGCAACACTTTACTCAGTGGAGGCATTGAAGAGGGCAAAAGACTGATAGCTGCATGTATTGCCATCTTTCAGAAGAGCTTAGCACTTAGGTAGGATGTATTAGAACTTGCCCTAGGAGTTGTGGTCAAGGGGATCACAGAGGAAGTAGGAAGGGGCTGCTCCATCCCATCCACAGCAGGTAGCCCAATGAGCACTCCCACCTCCAGTTTCCAAAAGGATCCTCCCAACCTGGCCCCATGCCTGCCCAGCTATGCCTCCCACGGCCTGTCT
>VYZP01057734.1:0-34803 GCA_013400635.1 Hypocryptadius cinnamomeus | reverse complement strand
GGGGGATGCGGGGGCCGGAGGGGTTAGAGGTGTGCAGGGCTTGGAGGGATGCGGGAATACAGAGGAATGGCGGGCACACAGGGTTGCAGGCGATTCAGGGGTGCAGGGGATGGAGGGCATGGAAGAGATGGAGGGGCTGCAGCGGCGCGGGGGCTGGAGGTGTGCAGGGGATGGACGGGATGCAGGAGTGTGGGGAATGGAGGGGATGGGGTGCAGTGGATGGGGAGGATGCAGGGGCTAGGGAGGATCCAGGGACTGGAGGTGTGCAGGGGTTGGAGGGGATGCATGTATGGAGGGGATACAGGGATATGTGGATGCAGCCCCACTCAACCTCCCGGCCTACAAAACTTTTTTTCCCTTCTGGAGAAAAAAAGAAAAAAAAGAAACAAACCAAACCAAAACCAACCCACAACAAACAACAAAACCCAGAACACGCACAAAAACTTTCCGTTGCCGCGGTTTCTGTATTTCCTTTAAGAATTTAGGGGAGGGGGCGACGCCCCCACCTCCGGGACCCCCTCCCCTCCCGGGGGCCCCGGCGCTGCCTCCCCGCCGTCCCCGCGCGGTGCCGGGGGATTAAGGGCCGGGCGGCCCCGGCGCTGCCGCGGCTCCGCCGAGCCAAGGAGGCCCCGATCAGACAGCCCGAGCGGCAGATAGCAGGGAGACTGGCGCCAGACGGCCCCTTTTGTTTATCTGACAGCTAAATATCAAGGCAATCACCGCCTCGCTGCCCTGCCTCCAACCCCCAGAGCTAAGACAAACAGTTTTGCTAAAAGAATGCCACTGTTATCATAAGTTCCTATCTTTTTTCTTTTTTTTTTTTTTCTTTCTCATGGCTCTGCCTTTATTTTCTCTGTACTTCTCTAATTCCAGAGTCTCCCCCTCCACCCTACTCCAGATATCCAATGGATTTTCTCAAACCAACTGGTAAGTGGACTTTTTTCAATGCAAGTGTAAGAGATAAAAAACGGCAAAACAGCCCCTTTATCGGGGAAACAGTCTCCTGCCTTTGTCGTGCATTTTGCTTTTGGGTTGCTTGTGTGCCTCCTGCTACCCCTGTAAGAATTAGCATATACTTTATCTAAGCCACTCTGTGCACAAAGTAGGGTTTTAAAACTCTGGCAGTAAACTTCAGAAGGGATTGCAGTGCAGTGCAGGCCTGAGCTGCTTGAGTCAGCCAGGAAAACCATAGGGTCCAGCTGGAAATGGCAGTGCTTCTGCACCCCTGGGTGAATTTTTAGGGATTTAGGTTGGGATCCAGCACAGCATCTCCCTGATGCCTGGGAATCCCAGTGAACCTTGACAGATGGACTGACTGGTCGGTCAGAAATCTCTCTTTAAGTTTTATAGGAGCTTAATCCTACCTCATCAGGTTGGGGGAAAAAAAAAAAAAAAAAGGGAAAAGAGTTTGAAAAGTTTTTTTTTTAACCTTTTTAAAATTTAAATTTCTTAGCACCACTGTGCATGCCTGTTGCTTGTAATTGAATGTCAGGGTGCCAGGGGAGAAGCCCATTTGAGGCTGGCACCAGCTCTTTTGCGGTTGTCTGCATAAACTCTTGGTTGGCAGTGAGCTCGCCGGGTGTGAGATAAATGAGGCTGGCAGGAGGAGGAGAGGTGGGGAGAGTCGGAAACGCGGGGAGCTCGGGAGGAGCAGCTCCTGGCTTCCCGAGGGTTAGTGGCTCTGGAGTGGGCTGGAGCACGGTGGTCTCTGTGGTCGCGTCCGTGGCAGACAGGGGAGGCAGGGCACTGCAGGGTGGCAGGGGTGGGTACACGGATATTCCTGAAGAGCAGTATCAGATTGTTTAGTTGGGGTTTTTTGGCCAGCAGAACAGTGTCTGTGAAATTACCTCTCTGCAGGGTCTCAGAGCCAAAAGAAACCCCAGCCTTGAGGCTGTTCTGGTGCCGCGGTGGGGTCTCATCCTGCCAGCTGCTCCCTCAGAGGCTGGACTGTCGTTTTCCCCCTCTGTAAACTCTTTGGGAACACTAATGGGTCTTTTTTTGCCTTTGGGAAATAAACAAAGCTGTTTAACAAACAATTGGGTTGCAAAGCATGAACTATCTTCCCTTAGTGTGAAAAAACCAGGAGATAAGGGCTCATGAATGAAAGAGGGACATCGGGAGTAGGTTCAGCATCCAGAGCATGAGCTGGGATGCAGAAAGGTTGTTCTGTAATAGAGTTTGAGGGTCTGCTGGGTCATGAAGTTTTGTGGGTTACACATAATTTTGGCTGCATCCTTACAGTGCTCCCCTAAAAGTTCCTATTTTTTTGCCTTTATGTCTTTTCTCTGCACTCATTGATGATCCTGGATGGGATGCAAAGGGGGATTTGGATCTGGAAGAGAGAAGGGTTAAAGCTTGGTTTTGGTTTCCTGTGAAGATGTAAGGATAAAATCTATTAGCAGGATTTAAACATCCAATCTGCCTCTGCCAGGATCTCATTTTCAGTTAGCCGAATGATATATTTATTCATTAGCAAGTGTTGACATAAGGTAGCAAAATGTGTGTAAACAGAAAAGCCGCAGAACATGAATGTGCCATTTCGAAAGGAAAAGTTATTCCTATCGGCCAATAGGAAGTGATTAACGCTGCCCATCGGAAACACAGAAACGACTGGGTTACTCACCAAAAAGTCCTCCTTTTTTTCCTTTTTGAAGGAAAAATCCACTTGGCAGCTGAGCTCTGGCTAACGGGGCTGTGACAGGCACCAGCGGAGCCTGGAAGTCTGTGGTGGCAGGTGGGTTTTGCAAGCTCAGGGTTTCTCAGCATTTCCTCTGCAGGGGGACTGAGGGTTTCCCGTCCCAGCCTCGGTGCCATCTCCTGTGGCAGTTCCCCAGCTGCATGTTGAGAACTGTGGGAAGGTGTGAGGATTTTTTTACCTGCCCATCAACCATCTCCTCACTTGGGGCCTTGGGTGGAAACAGTCCCTGTGTTTAGGCTCTGACAGTGGAGCTGGGAATGTGAATCCAGCAGGAAACTTCTGCTTTTCCATCAAGGATGATAGTGGTGGTAGAAATTAAGTGTTTAGCACTATGTCTTGTGCTTCATATGGAGGGACAGGCAGAGCCCTGGACTGCTGTGGGCTCTGGCAGAGGTCACCAAATCAGAGAATCAAAGAAAAGTTTGTGTTGGAAGGAAGCCTAAAGACCAGCTAGTCCAACCCTCCTGCAATGAGCAGGAACATCTTCAACTAGACCAGATCACTCTGAGTCCCATCCAGCCTGACCTTGAATGTTTCTGATGGGGGGATCTACCATCTCTGGGCAACCTGTGCCAGTGCCTCACCACTGCCATCATTAACCATTTCCCTCTTCAATCCCGTCTAAATTGCTCTTCTCTTTTTGTTTAAAACCCTTAACCAATGGGGATTAAATCAGTTTTTCTGGAGGTGATGGAGGCTGAGACAAGCTGCATTGCAGAAAAGCAGGGATGGACAAGGAGCTGGGAATCTGCTGTAGGCAATGAAATGCCACATCAGGCTGTGTTGGTATGATAGATCTGGTGTTTGTGTACTTGTCTTAGAACAGAAAGGTCTGCCCTTGATTGCTGAGCTACCTGAGGGAAGGCTGTGGGTCAGCCTGGCTTGCTCATTCATAGAATCCCAGAATGGTTTGGGTTGGAGTGACCCTAAAACTCATCTCGCTCCAACCCTTGGGCAGGGACACCTTCCACTACACCAGGTTGCTCCAAGCCACCTCCAGCCTGGTCTGGGACGCTTCCAGGGATGGGGAGGATTTTACCGAGGAGAGGACTTACCCTCTTCCTCACACGGGATGTTGGCAGGGGTGGATGATGGAGGTGTGGGCAGTCAGCACTCCTGATGTCTCTGCTGGAGCTTGCAGCTCTGCTGAAAGTGAGGTGGATAGCAGTGCCCTCAAATAATTCAGGCAGTTTTTTGACTAAGCTTTAAGTGGGACAAGGAGCTGCAAGTGGCTCTGTTGTGCTCTGTCATGACTGGACTTGGTGGTGCTGGTGCTGGTGTATGAGAGTGCAGGAAACTCACTGAGATGTTGCTGGGGGGCTGAATGCCCTCCTGTGGTGTCAGCTTTCAGGGGAGCTGGAGGTTTGGCAGCTCCCAGGAGCTATTTGACACCTTGCAAGGTTGGGCTGGTGGCCACAAGGAATAACTGTGTGTCTCCGCAATGGCTTCATGCTGTGGGAAGGCAGCGTTGGGAGGAGACTGATGTGTGCCAGGCTTGGACAAACGTCTGATCCTCGACCTCTCTGGTGCTGAAGGTAAAACCAGCACCAGTGCCCACTACTAAGGAGAGCCCCGGCAGCTCTGTGGGCAGCAGGACGAGGGCAGCAATGAATCCAGGGCAGAGACCCTGTGAGGGTTCTGCCTTTGGGCTCATCCTGACTCTCCTGGTTGGTCTAGAGTTGAGCTGCACCAGCCCTGCATTTTGGAAAGGGAATTCCAGGGGTGATTCATGGATGAGGGGAATTGTCTTTTTGGTGATGGGTCATGGGAAGGGAGCTGAGGAAGAAGTGTGGTAGGGTTATGTATTTGAAGTTTGGATAGGAGCCTGTCCTGCCTGAGGTGGTAGCAGAGAACCTGGTCACGTATGGTCTCTACAGCAAGACAGTGATGTCCCTTGTCCACAGGAACTCCTCAGGGAGCTGTAGCTGCAGGCACAGGGAGCCCAGGGCAGGGCAGAGTGGTCCAGCCTGTGTTCAGAAAGCATCTGTAGCTCAAGCAGCTGAAGCAATCAGTGGGGAATGGTAGGGAAATCTGTCTGGACCAGAAAGAGTTAAGAAAAGTAAAAACCCTATTTCTTTAAAGCACAGCAAGGCATTTAGAGAGCGTATCATATACAGTATTTCACAAGAAAGTCTATTTCCTGTCTCCCCTATTGTTTTCAGTTTGATTAAGTATATCCTGTTAAACTGTATATTCCTGTTAGGCTTTTACTTTACTCTGATAAAATGAGGTTATGCAGACAGGAATTTCTTATTCACTGGTATTTCAGGGGTGGGATTTGGCAGAATTGCTTTATCAGTAGGGAGAAAATCATCTTGCCTCTCCTTGTGGTGGCCCTTGCTTTGGGATACAGATGTGAGTGAAATGAGGGCACAGAGAGCCCAAATTTGGTGAAATCCAAAGTCCCTCAGGACCAGAAGTTTGACAGGTATTCTGTCAAACCATGACAGAATGAAGACCATGAACTTCACAGGTATTCTTAGGCTTCTTCTTCAGCTCATGGTCCCACATGGTAGTGATCAAAAAGTTGGAGCTGTTCTGTAGGACCAGGAGATTGGTGTTGGCTTCTGACTGTTGTCAGCTGGAAGAGCAGGCTTAGGGTGCAGAGGTCCAAGCCTTGATGTCCAGCACCTGCGTGCATCAGGAGAAACCTCTAAGCGAGCAGTCAGTCTTACCCTGCCCTTTGGTGGTGCCCAGAGGAGTGGGTCCCGCTGCCCAGGAGGTGACAATAAGGTCTGCCAGCAGCTGGTGGTGACAAAACTTGAGTGGGGCACCACAAACTCAGCCCATTCACTGCAGAAGAGCAGCAATGAAATGTTTCCCTTTCGGTTCCCTTTTTGGTGAGTTGCAGGTTTTGACTAAATTGGGTGCATAAAGCCACGATTTGAGAATTTTTGGAAGCTTGCTTGCATCAGAACGGCGACAACCTTGATCTCCTTAGCCAGTGACTTGTCCAGAGAAGTGGCAGCCAGCCTGTAATTTCTGCCAGTCTATAATCAGCGCTGGCTGGTGATGAAGCACAGCCTTGACTGAGACAACGAGTTAGGGTGGATGCTTCTTGATGAACTACCGTCTCTGCACGGACAATTAGTAATCGCTTCCTGCTAAGCCCTTTGGAATGTGTGTTCTGCTTGGGGCGATGCTGGGAGCCTGCAAAGAACCACCTATATACTGACTTCTTTTTTTTTTTTTTTTCCTTCCTCTGCTCCAGCAGATTGTCCAGACTCTGTGCCTTCCTCCACTGAAACAGGGGGAACTAATTGTCTAGCCCCTGGGGGGCTCTCAGGTAAGACATCTCTTGCTGTCCTTGATCTTGGCCGTGGGTTGCGTTGGCTGAGGGTCCTGACAAAAGGCGAAGTGATGCTGGGGGAGTTTTGGGAATGCACATCACTGAGAAGGGTGTGCTCAGAGCGGGAGTTGGGTTTAATTTCAGTAGCAGCCATGTACCTGTTGTGCAGAGGATGTGTTGAAATCCCAGACGAGGTTCTCCATCCCTGAATGTGTCTGTACTTCCTTTGGATTCCAGTCTTATGCTCCATTCATTTTTGGGCTAAGGCAGGAAGAGGCAGAAGGACTGAGGCAGGGGAAGGTTAAGCAATGTTGGTTGACCATTAATTCAGGTGTATGGGTTATGGGTGCAGGTTCAGTCGTACCTTAAAGAAGGATTTGGTGTCCAATCCTTGGCTTGGTGGTGGGGGCATCTCTTGTCTCTGGGATGAGAGCCCTGCTCAGATTTTGCTCCTGGTAAGGTCACCAGCATCCCACATCTGATGCACAATGCTCATGGTGCCTGGGGAGGAATGGTGGCCTGTTTTTTTATAGAGGATGTTGCAGAGAGAGTTGATAATGTTTTGTACCCATTCCTGATATATTCCGTGATTTCCATTGTTTTCCTATTTGCCATCTCCTTCAGCCTCCAGTTGCTGTTACAGGATGGAGGCTTGTAAGGTACTTTCTCCACCCCTCTTGGAGTTTGTGTAGAGACATAGAGAGGTTTAGGTTGGAAAGGACCTTTGAAGGTCATCTAGTCCAGCTCCCAACCCCATTTCCAAGGTGTGATGTCTCCAGCACCTCATCTTCCACCCCAGACTGGCCACCTCAGTGTCTCTACCAGGATTAAAGTGTCTGAAACCATGTACCTGCAGGTACTGGCTGATGTTTGAAGGTGCTTGCCTTTGTGAGGATGTCTCCTTGATTTATGATTTATTCATCACCCTGAAACTGGAATTCAGAATTAGGTCGGCGGCGGCTGCATGCGTGTGCATCTGCCCCTGCCTCTCTCCAGGAATTGCATTTGGTGTGGATGTGATGTCTTTAAGTGAGCCTTGTTTGTTTTTCTTTGGGTGTAATATATACCCTGTCTGTTATTTGAGAGGGGAGCATATTGTTTGTTCAAAGGCCCTAATGAGAATTAATCAAACGAAGCGGGGGAAGGAACAGAAAAACTTGTTGCTGTTTGGTTTTTTTTTTCTAAAGGCAGAAGGATTTGCGTTTTTTAAGATTTTTTTACCATTGGAGCCTATAGCTTCAGGGAATTTTAAAAAAAAGGGCTGTAGAAAGAAAAAAGACAAGAAGCAAAACAACACAATAAGGATGTTGTTAGATCTTTTTTTTTCTTTTTTTTTTTCCTTTTTCCTCCTGAAATACACCCATTGCAGAGGGGAGGAGAGAGTTCAGTTCCACAGGATACCACATGAAATAAGCAGAGGAAGTACTCGCTTTTAAAAGGGGGCTTTCTGTAAGGTTCAGCCTATTGATAACATCTCGTCTGGCAGCTCTGCTCCCAAAGGGAAGGCAGGAGGTGGGGGCTTGGGCTGCAGGAAATAACATGGCTCATTCCTGGTGCCTCCCAAAAGGCTATGGGAAGGGGACCCCCTAGCTCCTTAATTGAACATCTTCCCCAAATGAAAGTGCATTTCCACCTGAAACTACATTTTTAACTTACTTTATTCTATTGCTATTATTTCATTGGAATTTTTTTTTTTTTTTTATCCCTTATCAAAGGTTTCCCCCCTCCCCAAGCCTGGAAACAGAACCTTTTTACGATCATTAACCGCTCTTTTTTCCTCCCCAAATGTAATTGTAGCCATTTAGTTTAATGAGGAGCTGATAGGAGAGTTGACTCTTGAAGGGATATGGTTAGCTACCCAAGCCCTGAAACAAAGCCGAATGCCTCCACATGAAAGAGCATTTGTTTTGAATTTGCTCTGATTTACTGGCATCTCCCTTCTGCGCGCAGAAGTGCAGTGCTGAAAATTCCCAACTGGAGAGACCCAGTCAAGAAAGGAAAATAAACGCACTCCGGAGCAATCCTCCAAAGCTCACTTTCTCCTCCTTTTTTTTCCTACCCCCTCCTGCATATTTTAGTTAGCAGAAGAGTGTGTTTGAAGAGGGCTTTAATGAGTTATTGGCAGGGTATGTGGCCAGCACTTTGGCTTGGTCTTATCTATGTTTGGGCAGATAGGGATGGGTGATGCTGGGTGGAGAATCCAGCATCCCTCCTCCCCTCCAGACCTGTACAGTGCTGGATTTGCAGCTCTTTGGTGAAAGGATAGCTTAAGAAAAGGGGGGAAAAAAAAGTATTTATTTTGCTAATTTGGAAACTGGAGTGGGTGTGTGAGGAAGAAGACATCACAAGTGGCTGGTGATGGTGGTGGTGGGATCCTGCAGCACTGCAGCCTTTGGTCATTAGTGATGTGTGGTGGATGTTGGTGCAGGATCAGTAGACCTGCTCTGATGTCTTAAAGAGTAGGATTTGGCAAGGAAGATCAATCTCAGCACTGAGAATTTGGGAATGAGGCCAGCCTGGGGTTCACAGCCACTCCGGCAGGGGAATGCATGGAGAGAGGATGGTGGCAAGGGGAGCATTGAAGGGGCACAAAGTGAGTGTCCTTGCAGTTCTCTGTGAGGAGCCTTTGATGAGGAGGAGCCTCAGATCAGCCACTGCTGGGGTCTGTCTCTCACTGGGGCTGCAGGCGGTTGTGCTGATGGATACCAGAGGCTCCGGAGGACGTGTGGAGGGGGAGCGGCATGGCCAGGGCATGTACTGGGAGTGTTTCCCCCTTGTGATAACTACTCTGAGCTGCTCTTCCCCTCCCTCCCTCTTCTTTCTGTTCTCCTTTGTGTCCCAGGAATGCAATCCTGGGTAGTCCTTCATATCATGCTGGTGCCCCCTTCCCATGCCACCTCTGCTCTCTCTTCCCCAGCCATCCTGCTCTCTGGCTGACGTACCCCTTGCTTCCCCCGAGGCACTGGCTCTCACTTCTGTATTCTTGGCTTTATTTATTTTCTTATATCATCTTTATTTTTATCGGTGGTCAGCCTGTGGGTAGGTCAGGACTCCTCGCTCACGGTTGCTCCCACTGACACGGCTGTGCTCAGGTATTACTAGCCAGATCCTTTCTGTCCTCCGTGTGGTTAAAGAGCAAAAATATCCCATTGGGGATAAAAATAATTCCTGTAAATAGGAGACAGAGGGTGGTTTTCCTGTATTTTGAGCTGACTTGTTCTCAGCAGATGTGTTTGGTTGTGACTTCTTTCAAACAAGCAAAGCCATGTCTGGAGTGCCTGAAGGTGGCCGGCTGGCTCATGGTTTGGTGGCATCAGGTTGGTGGGAGTCAAATTCCTGTATGACCCATGAAGAAGATCTGATCCAAGGGTAAAAGTCAGCTGGTGGTGTTGGTGCTGGATCTGCTGGCAAAGCAAAGCTCTCAAGAAGTCCAGAGCTTCTCCTCAGAGAGGGAGAGCAAGTTGAGCTGGCTTGCGTCCTCGCCACATCCACTGCTTTTGTATAGAGGTCGTTCCTAAAATACCAAACCTGAGAGGTTATCCAGACTTTGGCCTAATTCTGCTGTTTTGCCCAAACTCTGGAAACACCTCAGGGTGCCCAAGAGCCAGTGGTTGTTGAGTGATGGTGCTTGGTGGGTGCTGGATCAAGGTTCTGCAAGCCTTGAGGCTGGGAAACCAACAAGGCTCCTCTGTAGCAGGCACAGACTCAGTTTCTCCCTCCCAACTCCACTCCAAAAACGCAGGGAAAAGACTTCCCCAGGCTGGAAGAGCTTTGGCATCGTTCCCTACTCTGGCTCTCTGTGCTGTGGGACCTTGTCTGGTTTAAGGGACCTCTTGGCTGATTGACATTTCATTCCAAAATTGCGGACAGGCCGGGAATGTTTCACTATGCCTCTGATCCCTGCTGGTATCTGCTTGACGGGGAAGAAGCACCTTGTCCAAATCCGGAGATATTTGCCCCCCAAAGTGGCTTCCCGTTGCTCTCCCCTTGCCCATGTAAACAGGATCCTGTGCTGTTTCTCCGCCAGAGCCCTGCCTGTGTTTTCCCGTTCCCCCCACTTCCACCTCCCTCCCCTACGGAGTTTATAACCTCCTGTGAAATGCCTTTATTTACAAATTGGCATCCTATTATAATCTGAAATTGAGACATCTTCCTGTGGAACTAGGATTGTATATTTGTCCCAGGGATAAACAATTGCTTGGGAATTTTTTTTTTCTTTAAGTCACTTATTTTTGGTTTATTTTTGAGCTTACGTCGTTTTAATATTTTTTAATTTTCTTTGAGCGTCGCAGGGCGTTGCACCCTTTCCTTCCCAGCCTCACTGGGAGACATGACCCCCTGCTCCTTGCTTACCTAAAAACCACAGTCCCGTCCTGGAAAGGACAAGGTTATCAGGGGTTAATGCCAGGATGACAGCACTGGAGCCTCTGGAGCAGAGCAGGCTGCCTGCCAGACTAGGAGCCTCCCGGCTCGCCTCGCACATCATCTGACCGTGGCCGACTGGGAGGAGGGAGCTGGTGCTTGGCACTGACCCCAGGCTCTTGGCTTGGCCACCCGCTCTGGTTCCTTCAAGCCCCATGAGGGCTTTTTTTTTTTAAATTTTTTTTTAAGGGGGTTTTCACCCTGTGGGGACCCCCCTGGGACACAGCTGGGATCCTCTTCCCAGCTCCGGGCGTTTCGCCGATTAAAATCCTTCCAAAGCAAGTAGAATCCATGTAATAATTACTTTTAAGTGCTCTAGAGCCTCTTGAGCCTTTCCTAGATACTCTTGTACAATGTGTTTTAAGAAAGAAATGATAGCAGAGGTGCTGCCCCCATTAGTTTCAATCCATACCTGTACAGCTTCATTAAACCCATTTTTCCAGATGCCAGTAGATTTTCCCAGTCAAACGGTGCCTTTGGAACAGCTGATGACAAAATGCACAAGACCCCAGGATGAGCAAGTCCATCATAGTGGGGATGGTGGCAGGAACAGTGATGGGGGACCATGATGGGATCACCTGTGTTTTAATCCCACAACATGGCACTTTTTAGGGAAGAATGAGGCTAGGAAGGTGAATTTTGGAAGTTGAGTGTCAGTTCAAACTGCGCTGTGCTCGCGGTAGCTGTCCTGATGAGCAACTTGATCACTGGGGACATTTAAAACTCGATGGGACAAAAACACTCGTAGAGGAGCAGCCCCGGGCTGGCAGGGATGTGGCTGCATCGTTTCCATCCCCACTGTCTGCCAGTGGGTATCGCTTACACTAAAGGAACCAGTAACATTAGCCACATGCATTTCCCTGCCATGGGCATGGGGGGATGCCTGTTTCCAGCCGCGGTGGCCAACACCCTAAACCTCCCTGCTGGCTTACAATGGGGTGCAACACATTTTAGGGTGCTCAGGAGGAAATTGTGTCTAGGGCCCCTCTCCCCAGCCCTTGCTGTGCTCCAGCAGGGTGGCGGGTGGGTGCCAACCCTTCTGCCGTCCCCCGCCGGCGTGAATGACCCACGCCGCAGCCTGGCCGCCTGCCTACTGTCACAAAGGAGCTTCCTTCCCAGTTTATTTTCAGCGCTGGGATATTATTAACCGCTGAGGCACAGTCTCTGTTCTAACCACCCTCGCTTTTTGCCTAAATCGCTTTGTTTTCGCCCGCCGTCGGCGTGCCGGGGCCGCCGGCGTGGCCGCGGTGCCGCCGGGGTACCGGCTGCGTCACGGCTGCTGTTGAGGAACAGAGGGCACGGAGGAGCCTGATCCTGCACGGGGCTGAGGGCGGGCAAGGGAAGGAGCTCGGTGGCTCACAGGATTTCCGCCTGCTGTCTTTGGATTAGCCCCTGCATTTTTCTTTTTTTTTTTTTCTTCCTTCCTCTAGTCTTCAACTTCTTTTAATAAATGCAACGTCTTGGGTGTTGCTGTCTGCCTCTTTCTCTACATGTTATTTTACTTTATTTATCTTTTTTTTTTTGGCATTTTTCCTTCCATTTTCTTTTCCCATTTTCCCTCTTTTTTCTTCTGTTTTCCTTCTTCTCCTTCTTTTTCTCCTTCTTTTTTCTCCTTCTTCTTCTCCTTTTTCTCCTTCTTCTCTTTCTTTTCCTTTTTCTGTTTTCCTCCTTTACTTTTTTCTTCTATTGCTTCTTCTACTTGTTTTCTTTCTTCTTCCTGTTTTCCATCTCCTTGTTTCCCTTCTTCTTATTTTCTTAATGTAAGAAAAGAGCTTTTCTGGGCAAGCATTGCAGGGATTTTCCATCCCCATCCAGGGGAGGGTGGGGGCTTGGATCCCCTGTGCATAGACCTGCTGCCACCCTTCAAGGGGTCTTTGCCCATGGGCTCAAGTCATCAGTTCCAAAAAGCTTTTTCCAGGGTATTTTGTGCTGCTGGGGATGTGATGTGGTGCTCGCTAACAGACAGCAAACTCCCATTTCTTTATTCTTTTTTATTTTTCCCCTGTTTTTTTTCCCCTCCCTTCTTTTGGGTTGCCATTTAAATGCATGATGATAACTTTCACCCTGTTAATTAGCAGGAAACATTGGGACAAGACAGGAAATTACATCAGTCTTTTATGAGGAAAGGGCCAAGAAAAAAAAATGCAAGAAAACATAGTTATTAGTGAAAGGAAAGAAAGTGCCAGGGGAGGGAAAAGAAAGAAAAAGAGAAAAAAGGAGGAAAAAACCACCATCTCATAGGCCCTGCTTTTCCAAGGGAGGCTGCTCCAGTACTTGATTTTATTTTTATTATGTTGAAAAATATTTGACTAGCAGGGTCACCTTTGCTTGAGCGCGACGGTCCAGCTTCCCGAGGAATTTTTTTATTTTATTTTCATGCTTTTTCTCAGCTTCCTTCCCCAAACTGTGAGGCCTAGGAAGCTCTTGGCTGGGAGACTAATTTTGGTTTGGCTGCTCAGCCCTTCAAATTGGTCCCCACCCAGTGTCATTATCTTGGTTTTAACTTGCAAGGGGAAAAAAAAAACCAAAAAAAAAAAAACCACCCTGTAAGAGCTGGCTCAGCCCTTCTCTACCCTTTTAACCTCACTACATAAAAAAACCTTCTGGCTTCAGCCTCCCTGGTTGGGTTGTGCTGGCAGTGCTGAAGCACCGAGGGCGGGTTGCAGGAGGTCCTGGTGGTGCTCTTGGTGATTCCCCCCGTGTGTGGTGACCGGTGCCTGGCCCTGTGGTCCTGGGGTTTGGTGAGCCAGCTTTGGGGTGAAGTCCTGGCTCCTGTGTGACTTTTCCCTGAGCATGTGGAAAGGCAAATTTTGCCATTAAAGGAATAATTCAGTACTGCTCGGGCTCTTAACACTAGTTGCAAATATGTATCTTACAGATGTACGTAACAAGTGAGACTGCAAATGGTCAAATATTGAGCAATATCTATTAAATCTCTATGCATAGGTTGAATAAGTATGGAGATAATTTATTCAATATATTATAAATAAAATTATGTAAGATATTCAACATATAATGTATATATTCTATAGATATATAGGTTGAATATACTCAGTATATTCATTGTATACTGAATATGTTCCATATTTGTATAGAATTCTATGTAATACTTGCACAGATTAAAAACATTTTGTTCATAGAAACCAGAATTTCATCAATAAGAGGTGACTTTGTGATGGAGAAACTCAGCTGTTAGGAAGGTGGTGGAAATTCAGGCATCTGTCACTTTTGCAAGTGGTGAGGCTGGCTGTGGATCCAGTGATTTTTGGTGATGGAAGGCTATGGGTCAAATTTATGGGTGATAAAAATTACCAAGCATCACTGCTGAGGAGGTGCCCCCACCATGGTGGGTAATGCAAAATAATACCGGAGGAGTTGTACATCCGTTTGCACACTGGTGTGCAAGGTGAGGTTTTGAGTAGAAAAGCAGGGAAAATGGCAAAAAAGTCAAGAAACTAAGCCATGGGATGAGGCTGTCAGTGACCTCGTGGCTGGGCTCCGGCAGCACCTTCCCAGGCAGAGCGGATGGAGTCAATAACTCCATAAAATCATTCTTTGAGCAGGAATCAAGTAACAGGAGTTTTATTTGGAAAAGGAGCTGGGAGCCTGAAGTTACATCACTGCATTTGAACTGACGAATTCATTTTCTTTGGAAGCCAGTCTGAGACTTTTTAGCTCATGATAAGGAACAAACCCATAAATCATAAGCAGAGGCCTGTAGTTTTACTGTTCTTTGTCACAGCCAAGCATGGAAAATGTATCCTGGGTGTCAAGAGCATGAAGCCTTGGCTCACCTGAGAGTTGCACTGCAGTTATTTTCTGGAGAAGCTGGTGTGGTGCTGGGCTTGCCAAGCCCCAGATTCCCCGGGCTTTATCCCTGTGTGAGGATGCTCCTGAGTTTTAGTGATGCCCAAATCCCTTGGGTTTCAGCCCTATGGGAGGATACTGCTGCATCCCAGTGGTGCCCAGTTCCCATGGGCTTTATCCCTGTGGGAGGATGCTGCTGGCGGTTGGTGACACCCCAAATCCCCTGAGTTTTGTGCCCATGGGAGAATGCTGTGGGGAGTTGGTGACACCCCAAATCCCCTGAGTTTTGTGCCCATGGGAGGATGCTGCTGGCTATTGGTGACAACCCAAATCCCCTGAGTTTTGTGCCCATGGGAGGATGCTGCTGGGTGCTGGTGACACCCCAAATCCCCTGAGTTTTGTGCCTGTGGGAGGATGCTGCTGGGTGCTGGTGACACCCCAAATCCCCTGAGTTTTGTGCCCATGGGAGGATGCTGCTGGCTGTTGGTGACACCCCAAATCCCCTGAGTTTTGTGCCCGTGGGAGGATGCTGCTGGGAGTTGGTGATGCCACCCTGGTCACGGCAGGTCCCCTCTTGGGACATGGTTCTGCTGCTGCCACCAGAAGTGGGGTGAGATGAGCCACGAGGAGTTTTGGGGCTTTTTTTTAACCTGTGTGCTGCCGACCTGCCCCGTTTTATAGCCCGGGGCAAACCTCTGCTGGCCTCTGTCTGCGAGAAGGGGGTGCCAGCTCCGCCGGAGCGCCGGGAGGGTTAATTACTTAATGAATATAATATTCTCTATAATTGCTACGCGTTATTAATCCAGAGCAAAGTGAGAGGCGAGGGGAGGGGTGTGTGTGCATGGCCAGGCTTGTGAACTCCTTCCCAACGCCATCCATCCTGTCTGTCCATCCCTTGATTGCCCCCTGCCCGGGCTGGGGCTGGTGCTGTCCGTGTGTCCGTCCGTCCATCCCTGGGCGGTGACCCTGGGATGTATATATCCCATGTACGGCGTGCTCCGCCGCCTGCTCTTAGGAATAGGCGTGATTAGATTATGAAGGCAGACAGAAGTAATGATTAACTTTTTCAGTCTGCCTGCTGTCTCCAGTCTGGCGCTGGGTGTTTTTTTTTCCCCCTAAGTAGGCCCTGGCCCCGCGTCGACAGGGTATTAGGTTGTAAAGAAAGCCAGGAGGAATGAAGGCAAGAGAGGGAGGGGAAAGGGGAGGGAGCCTTTTCCATCGGATCCGGGACTGGAATTTATTGGCAGGAATGCAGTAAATGCTCCAAATGCCAGCCCAGCTAAACAGTTTTCATAATTGTTATGGAGCGGGGCACGACGAACGTGAAAAGGACTTTTGTTCCTACTCTGCCTTTTCCATGGGTTTGCATCCCTGTGAGGGAGATGCAGCTCTGGGAAAAGTTGCTGGGAGAAGTGGGCTTTTTTATTTTTTTGGTGTGGGGAGAAACGCATATTTACGTGTGTTTTCAGTCCTTAGGGGAGAATTCTGGGTCAGTGTGCTGCAGGGAGAGGGTTGGTTTTTTTGGAAATATTGGAATAAGAACAGCAGTGATGCTGTGGTGTGTGTGTGTGTGTGTGTGTGTGTGTGTGTGTGTGTGTAATACAGTTGGGGGGGGAAAAAAATCCCAACACACATCTGTGTATTAGGTATCCATTTGGAAACCCTAGACTACTTCAGTTTTTATTAAGGTCTTAACAAGGTTTTTAATGTGTAACCCACATGGCTACATGTTGTCAGTGGAGAGCAGTGGCTTTCCAGGGGGCTGTATCCCTGCCCTCCCCAGGGCATCCCTGGGTGCTGGATGACCTTTTCTGCCTTGCAACAGTGAAGCTTTATTTTTCATTGCAAGAGCTTTTTAAGGTCATGCTCGAAACCCCGGCTGGGTGGCTGCATTGAGGGGGGCTGTTACCCCATGGCTGGCACAGCCCGGTGACCACTGGTGGCTTCAGCATCTGTGGTGTGACTTATCCCAGAAGGGTGACGGGCAGGATGCTGCCACAGGAGCCTCCAGCACAGCCCAAGCCGGGAGAGAGATTCTTGGCAAGCCCATCCTCAGGTCTGATTTGCATTGCAGTAAGTCAGGAGCCCTTTGTGTGCTGGTTTCTCTTTCTCAGAAGGTTTCTGGTTGAGATCTGGGTTGGGTTTGGGTGGGGAAGAGGTGTGTCCTGGTGGCTGAGGCTGAAGCATGGAGGTGGCTGCTCCTCTCTGGGAGCTGGGGCTGGTACCAGCCCTGAGTCACCTGGAGCTCCCAGGGCAGCATCTCATGGGCGCTGGGCTGTGTTTTCCAGACAAGCCTCTTGGCTGATTTGTTACAAAAGTGAGATTATTTCGGGTTGCCTCAAGGAGGGGGAGAAGGTTGGAGAGTGCACAGGGCACTGGAGCACCTGCACCACCTCCTGAGCCAGCAAGCCTTCACCAGAACAGAACAGCAACACATGTAGCAAAAACGGGATTTCTGGGGGGTTTCCACGTGGATCTGCATGCCCCTGTGATTCTTTGGATGGCCTGAGAGTCTTAAAACCCCATGGGTTTTGTTGGCAGGGCTGTTCTGGAAGGGTCTCACCTCTTGCAGCATCCCTTTGTCCCACCCAACTGTCGAGTTGGAGCTTGGGGAAGGGATTCCCGTCCTACTGCTTTTTTGAAACAAGGGAAAAGTTTTCCCACACCTTTGAGGGGTGCAGAAGGAGAGGCAGATAAAGAAGGTTCTTTAAATTAAAACTTCAAAAATAATTAGGCTGACTGTATACTAAACAACAGCAAAGAGGCCCATTTACTGTAAATATTATGAATGGATTTGGCTGGCTTCTTCATCCCCACCCTTCCTCTAAGGCTTTTCTCTGAGCTGAGTCGAAATTCGGCCTTCAGACAGCACGGTACTCTATAATTTGCATGGCTGATGAGGCCTGAAGCCTGGTACGGAGGAAACTGGAGTCAGCTGGCTCCTCTAACCACTGGAGACAGGCAGACAGGCATTTTTGGTGTGTGCCTGCATATTTCCCCCCCCTCCCCACCCCACCACCTTGTAGCTCCAGCCTTGCTTGGCTTTTAAGGAGAATGGTCACAAGAAAAGGGTTCTTCTCTTCTAGAGTCGTTTTTAGCCATGGTAATTGATTAATCACCGTAATTAGACAGTAGCAGTGACTAATAGGATGTTTATGAATCAAATTTCTGGTTTGGTGGACTCCATGAACTCGGCAGTTTCACTCAGGTTCTTTCTCTGCCATCCTATAAATGCAGAGGACATGCATCACCCCATATTTTTTAATATATTTTTTAATATTTTTGGACATTACTCCTGGTCCAGCCTTGCCATCTGCCATAGTGGTGTTTGCTCTTGAGCCTCTGTGGGTCTGCAACAACATGCATGCAGGGTTTCTTTTCTTTTCTTTTCTTTTCTTTTCTTTTCTTTTCTTTTCTTTTCTTTTCTTTTCTTTTCTCTTTCCTTCTTTCCTTCTTTCCTTCCTTCTTTCCCACTTTTATGTTCTTGCTGAATTAACCCTAGAAAAGGCCAGGGCTGGGTTCCAGGCTGGGGGAAGGCTGACTCAGGGCACCACCAAGCTGGGGTGGGAACCTGAGGGGATGTCCTCAGGGGTGAATCATCTCAACCCACCATCTCACCTGACCTCATTTTTTTCCTGATTTCACAAGGGGGGTTCCCAGCTGTGGGGAGGGTGATGGCAGTTTTTGGCTGGGTCACCTGGGGTCTGAGCAAAGCCCTCCCAAACTTCAGGTCACACTTAACACAAACCTGAACCAAAGCCCAAGAAAAAGGGGGAAATATGAGACTCCTTCCCCTGATGGCTTCTGCCATATTTTATCTGCTTGATCTCATCAGACTCAATCTTAGTAAACATCAGCAAATTGAAATCTTGCGGTGAAACTTAACATTTATTTTCATGCGAGGTTGACTGATTTTGCAAGTAACAAGGAGCCATTCGAGTGATTGATTGGACAACTTGCTAATAAATTAAAAAAGTAATCTTAAGGCTCTTTAGCCTGCATGACTACCATATATGCTGAGCAATAAGAGCCGTCTAATTAGACATAGACACAAATTTATGGTCTAGCCTGTCAATCCACGGATTAAGGACTGCATAAGTACCTACTGACACGATGGGCTGTAATGGCTCCTGAAGAGATGTTATGGTCTATCATGTCAATAATCCGCAGATTAAAGGCTCCCTAAGTAGGTGTTGATGTGATGGACTGTCTCAGCTCTTGGGGCTCTTCTGCTGGGGAGGTGGAGGGACCCCACGGGCTCCCCAGGGTGGTGCCATCCCTGCAGAAGGTGAGGGTTTATTTCTTCTGCAAGAAACAGGAGCTTAGCACAGGACCATGCTTGAAATTAGGCTTTCAGGAACCATCCCAGCCATCCAAAGCAGGGGCTCCTGGTGGAGGTGAAACTGTCTAGCCCTTGTGTGCTGGGAGGTACAAAAGGTTTGGGGCAAACACTGCTATGGGTGGAGTCTCCATGCTGCCCACAAACTTTGTTAAAGGCACAAAGTCCCTTTTCTGCAGCAGGTTGTATCCTTTAATGTGGATTTATCCTTTAATTTGGACTTTTTTTCCCCTTTGCTTTTGCAAAAGGGAATGTACCTGGAAATCTGGCTTTTAGATATTCTTCTTTGCTTTGTTCATTTGTTTGTTTATCTATTTGGCTAGTTAGGGGTGGTTTTTTTTCATTGTTCTGTTCTTCCACCCTGTAAGTCTCTTAAGAGACTAGAAAGGAAGTGGGATTACCCTTTTGGGTGCCCATTTTTCTATGTTTTGATGAGCACACCATGCTCTGTGTTCTCCTCATCTTGATGTAAAGCCTTTCACTTCTCAAGTAAGGGGTGAGGGGGTTGTTTTTCCAGAGATCCTACAAAATCAGCACTTGCCAGTAACAGGAGGGGCAAAACTGCAACTGGAGAAGTCCTGAGAACCCTCCAGAAGAGCATTTAAAACCCCTTGGGAACCTCTGGGTTTTGTGTCTCCATCTCTTGCACGTCCAAGAGTAGGAGAAGATGAGGGTCATGCACTGTCCTGGACACACAAATGCCACTTAAGGTCAGCCAGGGGAGATTATCGGGTGCGAGACATGCTGAGCTTGGTCTCAGCCCGGCCCCAGCCAGACACGTTGTGCTGACACCAGTCCAGACAATTTTTTTTTTTTAAGCACAAATGCCCTCCGTGTGTGCTGGTGGATAAAGGAGGAAGGACTGTGTGTGTTCGTCTGCTCCTTGGCAGTGCCCATGGCACTTATTTTCCAGCTGAAAGCTGTCTCCTGGAAAGCCAGGCAGGGTTCTCTCCAGGTCTCTGAGTCTCCCAACAGCACAAGGCCGTGGAGCTGCTGGAGCCAGGGCAGAGGAGGCCACGGAGATGCTGCCAGGGCTGGAGCCCCTCTGCTCTGGAGCCAGCCTGGCACAGCTGGGGCTGTTCAGCTGCACAAGAGAAGGCTCCAGGGACACCTGAGAGCCCCTGCCAGGGCCTCCAGGGGCTCCAGGAGAGCTGCCCAGGGACTGGGCACAAGGCATGCAGGGACAGCACCCAGGCAATGGCTTCCCAGGGCCAGAGGGCAGGCACAGATGGGATCTTGGGAAGGAATTGCTGGCTGGGAGGGTGGGCAGGCCCTGGCCCAGGGTGCCCAGAGCAGCTGGGGCTGCCCCTGGATCCCTGGCAGTGTCCAAGGCCAGGCTGGACAGGGCTTGGAGCAGCCTGGGACAGTGGGAGGTGTCCCAACCCACGGCAGGGGGTGAAACAAGAGGGTCTTTAAGGTCCCTTCCAACCAAAACCTTTTTTGAAAGTGAGGGGACTTTTGTTAGCAGTTCAGGGTAAATGCTACAATGGTGAACATTGTGCCAGGGTTGATGTTTGATGGGAAATCCAGACCCAAGAATGAGGGAGAGGAGGGGGTGAGACGGTGAGAACTTTAGGAAGAGGAACATCAGAAGATGCTCAGGACCAAAACTGCTTTTTGGAAAAATAAATGTATATGTACGTGTATTACAAAAAGTGTACATACATAGTTCTGAATACTTCTGCATTTGGACAGTTTGATTTGCCTCTAAACCTGATGTCACTGATGAAAGATCCAATTACAGACATTTAAAATCCTCATCAGTAAGGCCATTTTATTCCTATTTTCAGCTTTGGGTTGTTGTCACAGATACTGGTGATAATTTTGACAGCCCTTGATGTGGTCAGCTGGGAGCAATCCTGGTGGATCAGATAGCTCAGTGTGTGCTAAACTTGCTCTTTTCTTTCAAGGTTGGTTGACTACAGGAAAACCTTTAACTAAAAAAAACAGAATAAAACTCAAAAGATCCCCAGCCTAGCTCCCCTTCACATTCATGAACCTGGCATTGGGACAAGGCTGAGATCTGAAGGACAACACAGATCTAAAGCAACCCCGGGACAGGAGCTGTGCTGTTTTAGTTTATTATTATTATTTTTTAAATTCAATTTTTCTAAAATGCTTTGGTTAGCTGTGAATTAAAAATAGAGAACTTTTTCCTCCCAAACTCCTAATAAAACTGTTGGAACTTGGAAAGAAAAAGTATGGATGACATGCTTTCATCAAATTAAAACTCACCATGTGATGGAGAGAAAATCCACACCAGAAATTTCCTGCCACTTCCAAGCAAGGGGAGATGTGACTCCTTCTGCCATAGCTTGGAAGAACCAAGTGTGGAACTTGATAAATTTGGGTGTTTCTGTGGTGTGAATGTCCCATACCCACTGTTGTTTCTGCAGCTGTCACTTTTTTGTGGGGTTATTGCTTTGGTATCCCATCCTGCTGGATTTCTGTATGGATGAAGCATTTTCAGCAGGAGCAGGATCATGCCCTGAGCCCACAGACAGCATTTCTCCCCACTGTGGAGAGATCCTGACTGTGGGCTTTTATTGAGAAAGTTCAGGAGGGACTTGATGGTTTTGGAGGTCAAGGCAAGTGTGGGGGGAACCTCTTAACCTCTTGTGCTGATTGGTGAGTTGAGGCTCAGCTGGGATGATGCTTTTATGGAGGACAACGGATGCACTGGCAAAACTGGGGCAGCCCCTCAGGAAAGTCCAGGAAGGCGGAAAAAATATGGGAAAAAAAGAAAATTTTCCAGTGGGAATGGGATATGGTGTAACATGGTTGTGCTGGGGCATCACTGGTGATGAACCATCGGCACCAAAATGACAGAAGTTGTTTCCCCAGGGGTTTTGGGGTATTGCCTTGATTTCTCCGCTCTGTGAGGGGCTGATTGAACGGCTGTTCTCTGCAGACCTGACTATGGGTGATCAATACAACTAATTCCCCAAATTCCTGAGGGCAGACTCACTTTATTTTCAGCTGTTTCTATAGTATTATTTTTTCACAATGAGCTTGCACAACGCGCCGGGGGGAGCCTGCTGGAGCCTCAAGGCAGGCTGTAATGGAAACCATGGAAAATCCTAATAACCCAGTGATAGCAGCAAATGGAGGGATCCTTAATAACGAAATAATAGGGCAGATGTTTATAGCATTAAACATTATCATTGTTTGCTGGGACATGGGAACACTCCCAGTTTCTGAGAGTTTTCCAGGCATTTAGAAAAGGATGTGTTTGCACTGAGGAGCTCGTAAAAACAATGTTTTTAACTCAAAACAGGCATCCCAAAGGGTTTGCAGCCATCTATGGGCTGTCACACACACACGAGGATGTGTTGAGGAGGATGTGGCTGTGGGTTTTCCTGGGATCTGGGTTGTTGTGTGAGTTTGCAGCAGGCAGAGAAGGGAGTTGGACGGTGGGTGCCTGCCATGACCCCAGGTTGCACGGGGTGAACCCGGCAGGGTGTTTTTGAGCATAATACTTCTGTTTGCTTCATTTGCACAGATCCGTGATTATTGCCACCAAAAAAAGCCCTTTGGGGGGGAAAAAAAAAGAAGTCTGTCACTGTAGGAAGCATCTCTTAAGTCACTTTTTCCTTGTCTCCTGCCACCTCCTCTCCTGTTGGAGTGATGCTGCTGGCTTTTCCCACCCCTTTTCCTGGCGGATGCCAGAACCAGGGAGGCGGGTGGGAGCAAGGGGGCTCCTCTGGGGTCCCAACAACTGCAAAAAGCAGCTTTGGTGGTGGCTGGCAGGGAGGCCTGAGCCTGTTTATCCGAGCTGAGCCCTGTATTCTCATGGATTTTTGACTAGACATGCAGTCAACAGCTGAAGCCCACAAACGGAAGAGGCTCTGGCATATTTATACTGTGTGCTGGCATCAGCTCCTTAAAAAAAACTCGAACATCCCGGATTACCTAAGATTCGTCCTTGAGGTCTGGTCACCCCATGTCATTCAGAAACCTAGTGGGATTCATTCATGAACTTCCAGCCCTCCATAAAAGTCTGTTCATTCATCGCCAAGGCAGTTTCCTATTTTTCTTTTTTTTTTTTTTATTATTGGTAGGTTTGTGTTTTTTTCTTTTCCCTAAATGCTCTAGCAATTAAATAGCTCTCTGTAAGCAGCACTGAACTAGTTGTTACATGGTCTTCACTAATGCAAGCACAAACACCAAGTGAAAAAATCCTTTCCCCACCCCACCACCACCTCCTGAAAGGGATGGTTTTATGTTCGAATAAATAAAAACCTGTAGGAATTTCAGCAGGGGTCCAATGGCTCCAAAATTCCCCCAGCTGTTGTAAAACAAAATCCAAAAGGCTCTGAACATCACTGGCAGGCTGACAGTGAGGAGAGAGGTAGTAGGTGGTCAACAGAGATCCCGCTTTGGATTGAGGAGCATCCTTCCCCTGGATCCAGAAGCAAATCTCTCAGTTTCTTTTCTCTCCCAGACAGGTGGTGGAAACTCCATCCTGGAGGTGTTTCTTGCCCCTCTGGATGCACTTTTGCATGGATGGCACCCCATCTGTGTTAGTGGGGAGGAAGTAACCCAACTGCCCTCCCTGCCCCTCCTCAGCCCCAGGTTTCAGCAGGACATAGAATTACCCACAGCAAAGTCTTGTGAGGCACCAAAAAAGGGAGTTGAAGGACAAACCGGAGTGCACCCTGACAGATGGTGTCCCAGGGACCACTCCAGCATGGCCAGAACCCCCATCCCTGGTTTAACCTGGGAATGAGGGTCCCTATTTTGAGACGTACACAGTCAGGCCCATTTTTAGTAGCTGCCTCCAGCAACTGGAGAAATATTTTCCTTGCTGGCATAGAAATGAGGAAATTAAAAGTGTGTGGCTGGGCTTTTTTTTCCCTTTTTTCTTTTTTCTTCTTTTTTTTTTTTTTTTTGTCCCTCTTTTCTTAAAAGCACAGTGCAGGGCTTGAACAATATGAGAAGAAAACTGGGAAAATGGGTTTATTAATAGCAAAAAATAGAGAGATCAGGCAGCCAACATGTTGCCCTGGGGAGGGAGGGGTTGGGGGGGGCTGCAGGAAGAGCTTTTGGTTACTGGGTCACCCACCATCCCAGCTCCAGTAGTTTCTCTCATAGTTCAGGGGATTATTTTGGTAGTGCTCACTACCTTGCATTCCCAGCTTGATTTTTTTTTTTTTTAAATACTATTATAGAGATGAATAGTTCCCAGGTCTTAACATGCCTACTGAGGCTGGAAGGAATTACCCGCCGAGCAGCGCCAGGCTGCTTGGGATCCTCCGTCAGGAAAAGGGGCTTTCTCACATTTCTTCCCTCCTCCTGCCTTGCCTTTTCCTCCTACATCATTGCCATGCTGCAAGGGGTAATTATGGGAAAGGGAGTTGAGGGAAGAGCTGCACAAATGAACTTCTACTTTTTTTTTGCAAGTTTTTAGGCCACTTTCGTTAACCTGTGTGAGGTGTTTTGGTTCCCTCTGTCTTTTGGTGCTTCCCATAGGTTAGGATGGCGTTTCATACTGTCCATCACCCAGGCCCTGCAGGCAGGGAAAAGCCCCACACACCAGAGCAGTCAAGTTCTCATCCCCTCTGGGCCCATGGGGTGGCTTTTCAGTGTGGTTTTCTTAGCAGCACCTCCTTGTTTTCAGTTTTTTCTGTGCACAGTACATTGTCATTTATGGAAATAAATCCATCATTTAATAGGTGAGAATGAGGGGGTTCAGGTGTTTGGTGGCAGACAACCTCTCCTGTTGGCAGTGGAGGTGGTCCTGGTGGTGGTTTGTTGTCACTGACTGTGTCATTCAGGACCTGTAAATCCAGCCAGAGCTAGGCGCTGAAACGACACAGGAGTGCCCCAAACCTGGGAATGTTTTTTTTGGAAATAGTGGATGGACGTTGATGTACGTGTGGAGAGGATTGTGAAGACATGGGCAGGCAAGGTCCTGCCGGTTCTGCGCCGCTTTTGGTTCGTGTTGATTCCCTTGGTGCTAAATCTCTCCTTTTTCTTTTCCCCCTGCTGTTCTGCAGATTCTCAAGTTCTTCAGGAGCCAGGGGATAGGTCACACTGGTGTGTGGTGGCATACTGGGAAGAGAAGACACGCGTGGGTCGGCTGTACTCTGTCCAAGAGCCCTCCCTGGATATCTTCTATGATCTACCTCAGGGGAATGGTTTCTGCCTCGGACAGCTCAACTCAGACAACAAAAGCCAGCTGGTGCAGAAGGTGCGCAGCAAGATCGGCTACGGCATCCAGCTCACCAAGGAAGTGGACGGCGTGTGGGTGTACAACCGCAGCAGCTACCCCATCTTCATCAAGTCGGCCACACTGGACAACCCCGACTCCAGGACGCTGCTGGTTCACAAAGTGTTCCCAGGGTTTTCCATCAAGGCTTTTGACTACGAGAAGGCGTACACCTTGCAGAGACCCAACGACCACGAGTTCACGCAGCAGCCATGGACGGGATTTACCGTGCAGATCAGCTTTGTGAAAGGCTGGGGCCAGTGCTACACCAGACAGTTCATCAGCAGTTGCCCCTGCTGGTTGGAGGTTATTTTCAACAACCGATGACTCGAGACAGAGTGGACTCATGACATTTATACTACTTTGCTGCTATTACTTCCTTCTGAGTGCTTGCTTTTCATGCAGACTTTTTGTTGTTGTTGTTGTTGGTTTTTTTGGGTTTTTTTGTTTTTTGTTTCGTTTTGTTTTGTTCACCCTTCCTCGTTTCGAGAAATAGCTTATGAAAGATATTTTTTGTTGTTGTTGTTGTTGTTTGTTTTTTTTGTTGTTTTTGCCTTTGGGGTATTTTGATAAATATATCTATTTTTTAAAAGTGTGAATGACCAATAACTCTCAGAAGGGCGAGAGAAGGGTTCAGTGGGGATAGATCACACGAGATAATTACTTCACGCCTCTCAAAAAGGATTATCCAATGGGGATCGATGGATTTGAAAGCCACTAGCTCTATGTTACAGCTCCTTCACTTGGACAACACAAGGAGATGACTGTATTTTTGTACGCACCACCTTCCCAGTGACGGTGACACCGAGACCCTTTCCCCAGCAGTGCTAACCCCGCGTTGCCGCCGAAGGATGGTGCAAAACCTTCCCAGACAGGTCTTTTACCGACCTTTTGTGTTTCTCTTGTTGCTGGGTTCGTGTCTTGTCACTGTGTTCATTGTTCCACTGCTTTTTCTATGTTTTTTATGATCGTGGATTGGTGTAAGGGGAGAAAACAACAGTGGAGGGACTCCGGGCATGGCCCGTGCTTGATCATTTGAGCTGAGATGCAAAGTGACAGAATTCTAAACCTAAACAAAAAAAGCCCAAAATTAAAACTAAAGAAAAACAAGTGGGGAAAACAAGAGAAAAAGTGTTCACAACAGTCGGTGTGTCATAACCTGCTTAAATCAGGTTATCCAGGTACCATCTTATCTGGAAATGCAGTTGTGCTTTCATTTCTTCTTGAATTCATACACGAGTATGATACTTTTACACTGTTCTTAGCTCAATGAGCACGTTTAGACCTTAACATAAGCTATTTTTCTAAATATAAAGGTTTAATTGAACAAGAGAGCATTCTTCTTGGAACTTTAGCATTGTAGTGCTTTGGAAAAAACACCCACACAAAAGAAAGGACTCCTTAAAAAAACCTGAGATTTATTAAAGAAAAAAATGTATTTTATGTTATATATAAATATATTATTACTTGTAAATATAAAGACGTTTTATAAGCATCATTATTTATGTATTGTGCAATGTGTATAAACGAGAAAAAAGTAAGAAAGATGCACTTTGCTTTAATATAAATGCAGATAACAAATGCCAAATTAAAAAAAAAAAAAAAAAAAGAGAACACAAGGTTGGTGTTTTTTCTATGGGTGTTATCATCCAGCTGAATGTTTCTTTTTCTAAAGGAGTCTATGTTCCATTAAAAAATAAAAATGTACACTTGATCCCAAACTGTGCCAAGTGGTTTTTTTGGTGGTGGGGATGAGGGAGACTGGAGAGGTGCTGCTCTGAGTGGGTGCTGCGTGGGGTCGGTGGTGGGAGCACCCACAGCACCCACCCCAGCCCTGAGTGTGGCCTCTCTGGGGTGGGTAACACCTGGGTGGGATTGTCCTGAGCCTTGGGCTCTGCTGGCCTGGTTCACTGCCCACGGCTTTTAGCTGCCCAGTCTGGATGCACCCCGTCCAAGGCTGGAGGGACTGGCTGCCCAAAATCCACTGGGTTGTTTTTTGCTGTTGTTCCTATTTCTCCCAATTTCAGCCTGAAGGAGCCCCAGTGCTGGGGACACAGCTCCCGTTTGACCCTGTCCCTGTCTCACAAATACTGGGCCAAGCCCGTGCTCTGTGCTGGGGCACAGGCAACCTGTGCCAGCAGCTGAGGAGGAAAATATCAGGAGGAAGCCAGTCCTTGGGTTTTCCTGGACTATTTCCTACCCTTTTCATCTCCCATGCCTCTGCAAATAAAAGTGATTGTTCCTTTTGCTCCCCTCACCCTGCCTTCAGGCATTCCCTGCTCCACATCCTCCTTGCACGTGTGCACTGCCAGGGGCAAGTCCCTGTAAATTGTTCCTGCCTTCTGTGGAGCAGGACCTTGGGTGGAAACCACCAGAGCTCTGGAGACTGAAGAATGTGGACAAGAAGAGTATCCAGGTGGGCTTGGGAGCTCCCACCCTACCGGAGGGCACGGACCCCAGGAATGTGACTTCAGCCTCTGCTGTCCTCCAGGGGGTGGGTGGGCCAGTCAGCAGGTCAGTCTCTATGAGCATCAGCTCGGTGCTGTGCCTCCTGTTCAGCACAAATGTGCCATTCCCAGAGGGATTTACTGGCACACAGCGTTTGGGTGTCCCCAAATGGACTGTGCCATCAGCTGGATCCATGGCACTGAACACATGAACCTGCTCCAAAAGGGATTTTGATCGTGGGCCTGTTTCAGTTTCCAGGCTCTCTCTTCATCCTTCAGGTGGGAATCAGCATGGAAAGCTGAGGCAGGATGGATGCACCCGTCCTGCATCACTTGATGTGCGCCAAGACACACCCAGGAGGACAGGAGTCCTCCCAAACAATCTCATCTGTGCCAAAATTTGGCTCATTTCTGTTCTGAGCCACCAAATGTGAGCTACCCAACAATGACACGACACCCGTGTGGTGC
Source organism: Hypocryptadius cinnamomeus (assembly GCA_013400635.1). Lineage (NCBI taxonomy): Eukaryota > Metazoa > Chordata > Aves > Passeriformes > Zosteropidae > Hypocryptadius > Hypocryptadius cinnamomeus. The sequence continues at coordinate 7,122 of VYZP01057734.1, read as the reverse complement.
AGTGGGCCCAGCTAGCAGTGATGGCACCCATCAGAAGCTCCAGGATCACCATCAAAGGCACTGCAGGTGAAGGATGAAGCAGACAGGCGCCTCACAAAACCCTTTGCTTATCCCTCTCGAGTTGTGTAACATTGATCTGTGTGAGCAGGTCTCTGTGGGCAGCAGGGACCTGGGGTTGGAAAGATCCCTCCAAATCTAGGTACATGACCAGGTACAGGGTCATGCTGGGGTTGCAGCTAGCTGTCTAAGAAATCACAAAAATAAGAAAAAATCATGAACTTGTTTGGTTTGCAAGGGACATTAAACTAGTTCCAACCCCCTGCCATGGGTAGGCACACCTTCCATTATGCTAGGTTGCCCCAGGCCTATCCAACCTGGCCTGGATAATTTCCAGGGATGGGGCAGCCACAGCTGGGTGGGTTTCAGTCTGGATTAACCAAGAGATAGGGAATATTTTGTTCACTTGTGCTTCTTCCACCTCCAAGTTAAGCTGCTGGGTCTTAAGCCAGAAGAGATGAGATGATAGCTCTGAGTCTGAGGTATGGAACCAACTGAGCCACATGGATAAGCACAGAACTCTGCATTGCAGAGGTGTTCTTGTGTGTTTTCACCTTGTTCCATGAGGTACGTACTGTATCCTGGTGATTAAGGCCCTGAAACCAAATTGTAGTATAGATGGCTTTGTCCCTTAAGATGTGATTTTTGTCCCTGCTCATTAGTCCATGAGATTTGACCAAACCATTTAACCTTCCTGTTTTCCAGGACTCCCACTTGTGAGGTACAGAGGTTACAAAAAGCTGCTCATCCTGAAAGCTGAAAGTGAAGGATGAAAGTACTGTACCCCTAAACAAGCTCTTCACAGCAGCTTTCCAAAATACAAAAGTACTCCAAGGGCTGGAGCCCCTCTGCTCTGCAGCCAGCCTGGCACAGCTGGGGCTGTTCAGCTGCACAAGAGAAGGCTCCAGGGACACCTGAGAGCCCCTGCCAGGGCCTCCAGGGGCTCCAGGAGAGCTGCACAGGGACTGGGCACAAGGCATGCAGGGACAGCACCCAGGCAATGGCTTCCCAGGGCCAGAGGGCAGGCACAGATGGGATCTTGGGAAGGAATTGCTGGCTGGGAGGGTGGGCAGGCCCTGGCACAGGGTGCCCAGAGCAGCTGTGGCTGCCCCTGGATCCCTGGCCAGATTCGATGGGGCTTGGAGCAGCCTGGGACAGTGGGAGGTGTCCCTGCCCATGGTAGGGGTTGGAACAGGATGAGCTTTAAACTGTTCTGTTGTTCTACGAACATGCAAACAGGAAAAATGATCCAGCAAAGCCAGAGCCTGTCTGTGGAGATGTGCCCATGATGGGTGCAGTGCTGCTGGGCTCTTGTGTCATTTTCAGGGTGCAGTGAGGGTCTGGGATATCCTCCACAACCTCCCTTTACACCTTGCCCTGTGTGATTTCCTCTGGCCATGGCTGTGGCACACTGAGCTGGCTGGACCTTCAGCTGGACGTGCCTGTCCAGGTCAAATGTTAAAATCATCTGGAGAATGACCTGAAAAGCCTGGCAGATCACTTTATTCTATGAGATCTTTGCTTGCATTCATCTGTCAAAATAAAAGGCCAGGCANAGGCTCAGACATGAGGTGGTTGAGACAGTCTGAAGTCCAGATTTCCCAGTGGATGGCGGGACATATCTCCCTCCTCTCCTTCTTAGAAAATAATTTCTCTGGTAGTTTGGGATGACTGAAATCAGCCTGTTCTGTATTTTTGCTTTGGACCATGGCTCCAGAACCATAAATGCTAAATCTTCTGACAATACACTGCAACATGTTAAATTGCAGCACAGTGGGGCCTTTTTTCCCCCCAGTGTTGCTGAGCAGTAACTGAAGAGTGCAATAAAGAAGGGTAAAACAATGCAAAATCACATGTGAATTTAAATCACGTGTGAAATATTGCCAAAGTGTCAAATGCTGAGGTACTGCAAGGGAAGGTGGTGAAATTCCACCATCTTCAGATCATGGTTTTCCACATTGGAAGGCCATTTGCAGGTGGTGAAGAGCCATGATCCCAGTGCCAGGTGATGCTCAGCAGCTGGCTCACTGCCCACCCTCCCCAGGGCATCTGCAAACTCACAAGGGGAATGGGTCCTTCTGCCCATGCAGCCCTCAGGGCAGTGTGGTGGTTATGGGCTGGCTGCTCCAGGCCGTTCAAATCCATGGAAAAGCTGATTCTTTGTGCTAGTTGTGTTTTCACTGGTGTAAAGATACCCCAGTGGATTTTATACCTCAGCTTGTAAATGGTAGCTCAGCTGGGTATTTGTCTATATCTATCTGTCTATCTATCTGTCTGTCTATCTATCTGCCTGTCTGTCTGTCTGTCTGTCTAGTTATTCCCTGGTCTGAAAGCCCTTGTGGAGGCAAACTGAAGAATAATTGGCTTAAGAGGAATTAGCAAGATATATCCATACAATTTTCTTTGTGTTGTCTGCATGCATTTGAAAATTCAACTTGTTTTATTTGGCACATGTTGGAAAGGATATACCAGGGTGGGGGCACACCTCTGGTGGTTTGAGGGAGGAGGTTAAAATGGGCTGGGACTGCCAATTGTGAGAAATATTTGGAGCAAAGAAGTGAAGATGGAGCTAGTCCCATGCCATTTATCTGCACAGTAGCATGGACTCACACGGGCTTTTTTGGACCAGACATTTTTGCAGTTCTGCAACAAACAGCTGTGAGAGGTGATGTGCTGGGGGGTGGACAGCAAAGGGGGTGGACAGCAAAGGACAGGACTGGACAACAGTCCTGGGTGGACAAAGGTGCACAACAAAGGGAGTGGACAACAAAGACAGGACTGGCCCTGAACAGCCATGGTTGAAGAGCCAACTCAAGGCTGGGGAGGTCTGTCCCCCGTGACCTCACTGTGTCACCAGACTTTGGCAGGAGCCCTGCTCAGCCTTGCATGGAGGAGGCAGAGGAGCACCCCCAGCCTCTCCAGCAACTCACTGTACAAATTTTTTGTAGCTTAAAGATGAAATGAATAAAACTCCAAGATGCTTGTGAGGCTCTGGTGGCTGTTCTGGTTAACAGGGAAGTTGATGCTGTGTGATGTTTGCCAGCCAAGGTCTCTGTCATCAGCCTCAGTGGAAAAGCCCAGGATGCCTCCTCTTGTCTTGCTGCTGGATCACCACCATAAACTGCCAAAGTGCTCCTGGTGATGAATTTGACCATCCCCTCGGGTTTTTTTTCAGACACTCTGGTTTCTGAAAGCCAAGAGGCTCCAATGCTCACACACTGCCAGCTGCACACGAGGCTGGACTTGATGGCCTTGGAGATCTTTTCCAGCCTTGAGGATTCCATGATTCTAAATGTCTCCTTAACCTAGTGACAAGGTTCAAGTCTGAAAATGTGGTGGAAATCTGAGTGTGAATTGAGCTCCCACTTCCAAACACGACAAAGTCTGGGTGGAGGAAGAAGACCTGAATGAGCAGCTGTCCTGCAGCAGAGGCAGCTCGAGCTGTGCTGTGACTCCTCATCCTCCTTGAGGGACCCTGTGGTGGGAACAAGGGTGTACTTTGTCTGGGCTGGGCCACGGTGCTTTGGTGTCTGGGCTCTTGGGATGCTCACTGGGTTGGTGAGCGAGGAAAAGCAGTGCTGAGCAGGAGCACAACCCTCCTTCAGTGGTTAAGATACCCCGTGCAGAGGGACATTGGAGTTGCTGTCCCCAGCCTGTGCGTGCCCCATGCCATCTGCAATAAGACATATCTGTATTTGGGCTGAAAGAAGAGATACAGGGTCCCCTTGCACCCTCCACACACAGCTCAGTCTGTAGGCACCACTGGGAGGTTGTGGGAACTCTGAACTCCTTCAGCCAGGATGTGTTCAGCCCCTTTGAGCTCGGCTGTGCCCAACGTCCTGGGCAGGTTCTCGAGGCTCTTGGCTCCATCCCTTGCATCTGAGCAGGGTCAGGGCTGGAGGGAGGGCAATTGAGGCCCTCAGGGTTTTAGATCAGCTCTGAGAGTCAAATCTGGGTGGTTTCACTGGCTTTCAGCGTGGTGAAGTGTTTGCAGCCTTTTTTTGTACCAGACAGGAACAAAGCAGTGCGAGTCAGACGTGGTCGGTGCGGGTGCTGTCGGTTACCAGGGTTACAACACGCATGGGAAAAAGGGAAAAAAAATCCCACATATTGCAAGGAACCAAGTACTAATTTTGCTGTCGAGGCGATACATAGGACTGGCATTACCCTGGATGTATTTATATCCTCTGCCCTGTAGCAAATATGTAAGTTATTCTGAGGCATATCCGTGCTCAGGGTTTGGAGCTGGACCACCAAAGACCTCCAGGGAGCTGTTGTGTGAGAGCTGAGGGGGGTCGCTTGTTGTTCCCTGCAGCTGCCCAGATGAGAATGTCAGCATGAATATGCTTAAAGTAGGAAAAAACACATTCTAACCCCAAAGATATCTGTTTTGCACAAGGCTGCAAAGAAAGGAACAGGACAGCTCTGGCTCCAACCTTCAACCAGTGAAGGGACATAACTGGGCCCCAGCACCACAGCTACCAAAGACTGTTAGCTCAGTTTAGAGCCAACCTCCAGTGGAAAAAGGGTCAGAAAATAAGTTTTGCCTCTCATCAGCAAGATAAGCCAAGCCTGACAGGAGGAAACTAGAAAATGAAGATGATGTAAAAGGGGTCCAGTGGAAGATGGAGATCTGATGAAGGTGGAAGAAGGCAAACCAACCTCCTGATGGGAGCCAGGTGGTGGGGTCCTGCAGAGCAGTGGGTGGGCATGTTGCTCACCTAGGGGGGCTGCAGGAGCCACAGGGGGACCCTGGCACAAACAAAACCAAACAACTGGAGATGGCCCAGCACCCCAAAATATCCTGCTGGAAGTGGCATTCACTTCTTCCCTGGAAGCTCAGGCCCTATGCTTTGGTTCTTCCAGCCCAGCATGCCGTGGGGAAGCTGGGATGAATTTCATGGTTGGAGAATTTTCTGGTTTTAATAATTGATCAAGAGCGAGCAGTGGGATGGAGAGGCCTCGTGCTGCTTGTGGGCTCAGCAGCAGAACCACTTCCAGCCAGCAGACAGCGTGCAGAGGGGCTGGAGGCAGGGAATTGCCTCCATCAGAGGGGCTGTTCAAGGCTTACAGCCTCCACAACAGGGCAGAGGGTTTTGCTTTCATCTCCCTGCCTACAACATCTGCAGCCAGGCCTCGTAAAATTTTCAGTGCTGTTTTAACCCTTCAGGCTCTTTTTTTCTTTTAGGGTGTTTTCTGGGGACAAAAGGCTGCAGTTGAAGCACTAAAAAACCCATGCAGCAGCATCCCTGGTTGAAGGAGCTGCCAGCTCTGTCTGCTGCCCATGGAGAGAAGGAGAGTGGGATCTCAATGCACAACTGGGATCATTCCCTGGAGGCCTCTAGCCTGAGAGAGCCTGCTGGACTGGGACAGCACTGGCATTTTAGTGTGTATACTACAAAAATAACTTTTGTTTGGACTTTCTTCTGCAGAGATGCATCACCACTCTTGGCAGCAGTGAGGCCCCGGGTTTGGATTGATTTTCAGCACAGTCAAGCTCGATACTCCTAATCCAAAGTCTTTCAGCTCTTGGAGGTCACACTGAGTTCAGGAGGCAAACTTCTCACCTGGGGCATATTTTTGTTGCAGGGAAGCAGATCCCTAGATAGGGACCGGATTTGTCAGAGGAAGCCGATCTCAGACACAGACCTGCTCGTGGCCTGGGAAAATCCAGGGAGATGGAGCCAGAGTGAACCTGGTGTTCAGAGCTCAGCAGCTTCAAATACACCCATCCCCTTCCAGGGGAGACGAATAGTCCAGCAGAACAACCTCAGGGGCACCGGAAAATGGTAAAACAGAACTTGAGGAATGTCTAAAAGGAACCTGAAAGTGGAGTTGGGCAACATGAAGAGCAGGAAACCACAAGGAGCAGCAGCAGGTCTCAGTTATACATGTCTGTGACAAAGTCTCATCTGCTTTTTGAAGCTCCATGAAAGGTCCCATTTGTGGGCTCTGCTTGGTGTCTCCCAACTGGGTACAATTTGTGAGCTCCAGGAGTTGTGTAGGTGTAAGAGAGTGGAAAGCACAACTCTCCAGTCATCCAAATGCAGGAGAATTTTGTCAAGTGCAGGATGAAGACTTGAGTCTGGATAGGTGAGGGGAAAAAAAAAAGGGTTATTAGGAGTTGTCGTGACTTTTAAGTCAGCTGAGGATGTGGGTGATTCTTTATTTTTTTTTTAAATGGTTGGGTTGGTAGGGCTTGGCTGGACCCTGGGACTCCTGCTGGGAGTAGCTTAGGGACAGCCCCAGGTCTGACATACCCAAGGGTGTGCCAAAGCTCCTCCATCAGGCACTAAAGCATCCAAACCTGAATAATGTGAGAGATTCAGCTAGTCCAGGTAAGCCATGTGGGGCTGAGTTTTGGGGGAGGAGAAAAAATGGGTGAGTTGTGGTGGAAATTGATAGAAATTTCCTTACAGATCCATCATTCCCTGAAGCAACAAATTTCTGCCCCTCTCTGGCTTTGCTTTAAGCAGTATCTCAGGGTCTAAAAACCCTAGGTTTTTTTTTTTTTGAGGTTCCAGAACTCTAAAAGCTGGACTTGAAGCTTGGATTTTGGTATGTGTCCCATGGACGTCATCCCTCTCTCTCATCTCACAGTTGCACAGTGGTCCACAGACCATGCTGGCCTCACTCTGTCACCTCTCCCAGCTGCTGCAGCATTCCAGGTGCACCCCTGAGCTTGACACACCACAGAAAATCTCTGACTGGCCTTGGGCAAGCTGCTTCTGCCTCAGTTTCCCTTTCCTCCCAGTTACCAGCCCCTGTGCCTTTGGTGGCATCGGGAGTGATTTTCCTCCACCAGCAGAATTTAATTTAGAGGTGGGGATGGATTCTCCATTTATACTCCTGTTTCCTGAGTGAGCCCAGAGACGAAAGCTGAAGGAGAGCACAACACAGGGAGGGAGCTGCAGCTGGGACACCAGTGCCAGTGCTTGCAGCACCTCCATGCCAGGAGACATCAAAGAAGGCATGGCACCCTCAGCTCAGAGCCAGCGGGGAGCTTAAATGCCCTTCCAGTTCAGGCATGCCTCACCGTTTGCTAAAAAAAAAAAAAAAAAAAAA